>VXCM01002688.1:107588-123629 GCA_014773175.1 Lucifuga dentata
TGTGTGTATGTGTGTGTGTGTGTGTGTGTATGTGTGTGTGTGTGTGTGTGCGTGTGTGTGTGTACATGTACACTTTTTTTTTAAATCTATTTTTATCTCCTCCTCACTCTTCTGTGCTCCTCAGACTGAACCAGTAAAAACCATTAAGTCGCACACAGGGCAGAAAATGTGTTGATTGGTGTGATGAAAGACAAGAACAGCTGCTTTTTTTTTCTAATACACACGCACACACCACACACTTGAAGAGAGCACCTTTTCTATCTTTTAGCCAGAGCTGTTAATTTTTGTTTTCAGATGCTGATGAAAAACAAATTAGGATTTTACATTAAAAAAAAAAAAATTATATATATATATACAGTAGTTCACAAAATGAAATGAGTGAAATGAGCACAAATCAACTTAATCTGAACAAAATAAACAAGACTGGTTTATCTGCACAGTAAACTGTGTTCCATGTACTACACAGATGGACGTGCGTACTACACTGATATTTGTATACAGTTTGTGGAAAAGTCATTTATACTGTATATGTGGTTAAAGGACCATACCATCAATTTGGCATGTTAGAGCCCTATAATATACTGTACAGCCCACTTACATTGCATTATAAACATTCACCAAAATATACAACTGGAGCTGTAATTTTCAGAATTTTTTCCTACCTTCCAGATTATCATTGGATAATCATTCATGCTATTAAAATCAACCTGTAAAGACTTACAGTAAACGTGGATGAGAAATGTAACCCATCACAAAAAATGTGAGGTCTATTAAGTTTCTTTTTTTTTTCTTTTTTCTTTTTTTGTCAAAGTAACTTTATTTAACCAGTCCAACATGGAGCTGCACAATGTATGTCTCCACCAGGGAATATAGTGCCAGTAGAAGACGGCTTTTAGAGAGAAATTTAAAATAAACCATCCTTTAGATATTTAGACATATATATTAGCAGGTGAAACACTGAGGTGGGTGTATCACCTGAACATTTGATTTTAAAAGATTGAGGGATTATAGCAAAGCAACAGAAAAACTAAAATTCGGTTTATGTTTTGGAAATTGGTTGTCAGTAACTCAACCTGTATGTGGATAGTACTTGTTGGGCTTAAATATGCAAAAATCCTGGTATGGTTTACATTTGCAGTTAACTGGGTTATCTGTGAAGGTTTCCAGATACAGAAAAAAAAATTCACATATGCATTAAGCTGTTTATATATGCAGTAAACTCAAAAACACATGCATATGCGCTTATGTGCTTTAAACTGTTTCCATGTGCACTAATGTACATGATGTAAAAGTAAATTGGTTTGCATGTGGTACAAACTGATCTAAATGTCATTAAAGCAGTGTATATGTTCATTAACTGGTTTATATGTTACATTATTTCATTAATATAATATATTATAATATAATATAATATAATATAATATAGAGTAATATGATATATTTTGATCAGCCTGGTTTTGATGTCTTTCACTTTTTTTCACTTTTTTTTTCCTTGTTTCCATAATTTGCTGGATGTTTACTGTGCTGCTCGCTTGGGATATCTCACTTAGTCTCACTTTTGCAGCTTTTTAAAGTTTCTCTTATATTTTAACAGTTTAAGCCCTGAAGTTTGAAGTCTCATTGAACATCTCATCTATTATCGCCAAAACTTCCATATCATAAAACTTCCCTCCTCGTACAGCTCGATCAGGCCTTTAAGCTCGTTTCCTCCTGAGATATTCCTCTGATATGAGCTTCATTTTCATAATGATGGCTTGAGTTTCGGTCATTATGTGATTGAGTGCGATTATTAACCGTCTTTCCCCCTGATGAATGTGTTTCCATTCATTAATGAGGAAGGATCAGAGATTGGCTGTGTTACCATTTCTCTCTCCTTCTCTCTCTCTCTCTCTCTCTCTCTCTCTCTCTCTCTCTCTCTCTCTCTCTCTCTCTCTGTCAGTGTCTCTCTACCATTCTGTGTCCCATGTGACATCGTCTTTATGTTTGTCCCTCTTGGCTTGTCGTCTTGACTCACACTCAACAGGCTGCACCTTTGGGTGTATCACCTGTTTGGCATGTGGATGAACACCCTACTACACTCTGATGTACTTTACAGAGGTGGAAGGTGTACCTCAACACTTTACCCAATACAAATATCAATACAACAGTGGAAACTCCATTACAAGTCCAATTCCTGCAGTCAAACTTTTACTTAAAGTCAAGATATTATCCAGATTTTTATTTGTGTTTATTTGATAGATAGTAATGCTAATGTGCAAAAAAGTGATCTGTTCTTACTGTCTTTGCTGTAGCACAGCTGTGCACATTGAGTGAAAATAGGGCATTTTGTGTACTGCCTCTTTAAACACCCTCCCCTCTTGAAAAGCCTCTCTGCTCTGTGCTGATTGACCAGCTGTATCAGGTCTGACACCCACAGACACGAGCCTCATACTTGATGGGTGTGTCTAACCACGTCTGTCAGTGTGTAAATTCACGTTACATGTTGATGTCAACATGTTATACAAATAAAGGACCAATCAAAAATGAGCAGCAAAATGAGGCAGTTCAGGACCCATGAGTTTGTCTTGTTGGATGCATTTCTATAGGCATCAACATCAAGTTTGACCTTTTAGAAATTCTTACTATACTACACTCTAAGTATCTGGATTAATAAAAAAAAATAATAATAAGAGTCGCTAAAGTAAGTAAATGGATAGAAGACTTGATTCTAGCAAATGCTTGAAAGAAAATACAAATGCAGTTAACTCATTCCACTTAAAAATTGATTTTAGGACTCAATACCAGACTAAATTTTTTTTTTCTTTTCTTTTTTTGCTGTGTGTGTTTGAGTTTTGACCTGGTATGATTGTGGCACAGAAACATTCTTAAACTGGAGTCTGGAGCTTTCCAAAACTACCAATCACAAACAAACCAGTGAACTGGCTCGGTTGCAGTCAGTTTGGCACTGCGACATTGCCAGTGGGCCACTGGAGGCGGGGGGGCCAGGCTCGCCAGCTCTGTGCCGTTCGCCTTGCTGCCACCGCCAGACTCTAGGCAGCGGCATACAAAAAAACCTGCTGCCTTGCTTGCCGAAAGCGAGGCATGGCGTTTTCAGGGCCAAACGGTGCTGGCTGATTGCAGCATATTCATCATTAGATCTGGCTGCTGCTGCTGCTGCTGCTGTGTACACTGTAAAAAATATGTCTTCAAGTCATTTTTGTCTATAAGCAAAATCAGGCCAATTATTTGGATGTCAGCTGATAGATGAGATTATCATACAAATTGAAGCTGTAATTTATGTATGGCTGTTTTTTTACATCCTCCTCACAGTATAAATATAGATACACAACATTTTAAGACAGAACCAGGTGTTGTTGATGCTCAGTTTTATTTTTTTTACGATGTCCCCTTCTGGTTTGCAGCCAAGCACAGATACAAATTCAAACAGGAGATTGGTTCACATCTGCAATATAAATGAACTTGTTTGAAGAATTTTGTCAAAATAATTTTCTAGAAATGATCTTGAAACAACTCTGATTAAAGGTGGTTACTGTTCCACAACCAAGACAAAAAATAATAATTATTAGAAACTGGTATTGGCAGATTTTTTTCATTTATTTTAAGAAAACACAAGTTTTAGAACTCAATAATGAGCAATATGTGATACACAAGAATTTTTTTTTTTTTTTTTTTTTTTTTTTTTTGTTTCTGTTTTGATAATATGTAGAGATTTAGCTTTACACTCGATAAGATATAGATTTTATGCAGCGTTGAGGGCCTTCGGGTAATTACAACACTCGCCCTTTGAAAACAAGCCCTCCATTGACGGCATTATCTGGGAGCTGTGATTGAGGCCGTCCAGCTCGGCTTGGCCTCTAACGCTCCACAGGCTCCTGTGGGAGCCTTTGAAGGGCCCATGGCTCCTCGCCTCCGTCTTTGTGTTTATTTTTTGTGTGTGATAGTTGAGCTTGGAGCTGCCCAGGCAAACCTCCCTGTTTGTGGCTGAAGTGATTCCACTTGTGGCCGATGTTTGAAGTGGCTGCTGAGCTGTGANCCTCCCTGTTTGTGGCTGAAGTGATTCCACTTGTGGCCGATGTTTGAAGTGGCTGCTGAGCTGTGAGCCGGCCAAACTGGCTCATGTATCTGTGTTGTGTGTGCGTGTGTGTCTGTGTGTGTTGCATCCTTTAAGGAAATACCAGTGTTTTGGGGATTTTCCTTTTTTTAGATCAGATGAAGGAAGGATGCAAGCAAGAAAAGGGAAAAAAAGGGAAGGAGGAAAGCAAAGTAAAGAAAGGGAGAGGTAAGAAATAACAAAAGGAAGGAAGTAAATGAAAGAAAGATTAGAAGGAAGGAAGGAAGGAAGGAAGGAAGGAAGGAAGATTTCCCTCTTAAATAGTGAAGGAAAGTAGAAAGTCTCCAAAATGGAAATACTTAAAGGACCATACGACCCATTTTGCAAGTTTGAGCCTAATATATTCAATTTTCATACACATAATGTTACTGACAATCATTTCCCAAAGCATACTACTGGAATGGTGAATTAAAAACGTTTTTCCTACCTATCAGATTACCATTGGTTTCAGTTCATTCTGGTATGTTATTAAAATCAACTTGATATTTGAAACGTTCTTGGGATGGAAGGATGAAGGATGTTGTTCATCATCATGAACAAGACGTGTATTCAGGTTTTTTTGAAATTTTGCAATTTTAGTGTTTAAGTGCAATGAAAAGCATGGAGTGAATGTATGTCTCTATCAGGGAATATAGTCCCAAAAGAAGACCTGCATTTATAGAAAAATTTAAATGACCATGACTTCATAAGGCTGCGTAACTGTTAGCAGGCAAAACATGGATTTTTAAGGTGGGTGTATCGCTTGAATATTTGATTTTGAAAGATTAAGAGATTTTTTCAAAATGTCAGGAAACGGTTTTATCCTTTTGGAAATGATTGTCGGTAACGTAACATGTATGAAAATTGAATATATTAGGCTCACATATGCAAAATGGGTGGTATGGTCCTTTAAGTCAAGTACAATTTAGTATTTAAGTGCAGTATAGTAAGTAAGTATTTACTCACTGTCCTCTGGGGTGCAGCTGTGATAAGAGATGAACTCTCAGAAAAATGAGTGACCATGGCAACACAAACACGACACATTGTTTTATTGTTGTTGGTTTGGATGTGCGCGTGCACAGATACACACACACACACAGACATACACACACATACACACACACACACACACACACACACTCACACGGTCTCAGTTTTGTGTGTGTTGTTCCTGCTCGTCATTAGCTGGCCGTGGCATTAGCCTGTTTGTGGCCCGGGGGGAAACGTCATTAAGGCGATATTGTGGACGCTCAGCCAAGGTTTGTTTTTGTCTTTGGAAAGGGGCCCCTGGTCCCTGGAGGGGCCCCGGCAGTGCTCCTGGGGTCCAGTTTGTTTATAACACTTCTTTGGCAGTTTGGAGGAGGTTGTCACCACAGCAGCACCAGTGGGTTTCCAATGCTAATTGGTCTCCTGGAACTTTCACTAATGGTTCCAAGTAGCTGGGGGAATAAATTATTGTGGCGCATTCTATGGGCAACAGTCACACATCCATACAGAGAGAGAGCAGGGACACAAACACAGCGCTTAGTTTATGATTTTTCTCTACTTACAGATCAAACGGCGTGATAAATGATTCATAAACTGATCTCATTTGGCATTCGCAGCCTCGATTTGACGCTTGTTTGTCAAATGGCAATTTGATTCAGGACAGCATGGGGTGAATGCAGGCGCGTAATTGGACGTTGCAAGTCCTATGCAATATGATTAATTTTTAAGAATTACCGGAAGATATGTTAATGACTCGCATGATACGGCTTTCTGTATTCTCCAATAAAAAATAGATTTGAAGTGACGAGTCATTCTGGAAAGTCAGATGATTCCAGACAGATAATTTGATCTAATGTCAAGATTGTGTCATTGTTAATGGTAGAGTCAGATATTCAGATAAACTAAAAAACAATCCGTATCTCATCAAGTCATTTGTATAACATTTTCAGTTAAAGTGAAAAAAAATCTGCAAGTGCAGTGAGATTGTTTCAACCTGTTGACTTAATGTGGATATTTTTGTAGTGTGGCCACTTAAAGTGCATTTGCATTTGAAAAGGCACGAACAGGTTTATGAATTCAATTTGACAGTTGTCTCACATTGAGATCTTGATGGAACTTGAAAACCTGAATTTCATTTTGGCAGAATATATTTGATTAATTGAAAGTAAAAATTTAATTGACTTTTACAAAACCACAAAGACTCTTTGACACCCCCAGTATAATAAAGGCCAGCCATCAAAACCAACATGGGATCATTCATACTTACCATAATCTCATTTCTCCTTTAACATCTGATGAAGCTGATGAACCATAAATCAGGCATTTTTCAAGAATTGCTTATTTGATTGATTGATTGATTGATTGATTGATTTTTTGAGAATTATCTCCTAAAAGCATCTTATTGCTCACTGAATTCATCACATTAATATCCATCAGGCAGACAAAACAAAAAATTTCATCTTATCAAGTCAGCATTGTCTGTTATTGGGTCCTGAAAGTCTTATTTTCTTAAAACATGTTAAAATTCGACCAGTGCAGTGAGATTACTTCAATCTTTTTCCAACACAAAAGCAACTTATTTTAGGAATTTCTTTTTAGAAATAGATGTCAAGATGTTTAACCAACAACCACATAGCAACCACTTAGGCAGACTTAAGCAGTTTCTAGCAAACACCTGCTGACAACCCAAATCACCATAGCAACAATGCAGCAACCATAGGTCCCTTGCTATCTGACTATATCACCCGAGCATCTAAAAAACCTTTAACAAAAACTTTGAACATCTTTGCTAAGCCCCCACGTGGTCACTCCATAGCAATCATCCAGACCGCACTAGCAACCACATAGTAGCCAACCTTTCATCACGTGGAACACCTTGCAACACTGCCCAAAAAATACCCTAGTTACAACCTAGTAACAACCTAGCAACCACATTGAATACCTTATTAACCAAAGACCCTGACAACCAACATGGTCATCTTTGCAACCATGTAGCAACATCTTTGAAAATGAAAAAGAAAATCTTCCGAAGTGTGTCCATATAACATTTGGTTGCTGTGTTACTTCTTCTTCTTCTTCTGCATTTTTTGCAGTGTCCGTCTGTCTGATGGATATTAATGTGCTGAATTTAGCCTGATGTTGTTCAACATGACACTGACCCTCAGCACCGAAAGACTCATTTAGCTCCGTCAGTCCCCTGCTGACCCTTAAAGATAACCTAACGCCCCCAGTCCAGCCCACACAGTGGTAGAAGAAACACAGAAATTCAGCCAAATATATAGAGCAAAAATACTCAGTTACAAATATAATGCCTGAATCTGATCATCCAAAGTAAAACATACTCACAGTGAAGGAAAGAAGAGCTTAGTTTTTACTGTCAGGCAAAAACCTTGTATCTCCATTTTAGGGAGTTTAGTGTTTTCAGTCTAGCTAAAAGGGGAAAGAATGAATGAAAGAAACACTGAAAGGAGGAATGGAGGGAAAGAAAAAAGAGGAATGAAGCAGGGAAATTATGAAGGAAAGGATGAGGAACTGAGAGAAAGAAGAAGGAAAGAAAGAGAAATAAAGTAGGAAAAAAGGAAATACATGATAAAAAAAATAAGGGTAGACTAAAGGAAAGAAGGCAAAAGGAAGGAGAAGGAAAAAAGAAAAACAAAGAAAATAGGAAGGAAAGAAAGAAGGAAAGAGGAATTTTGGTGTTTGGCTTGTTTGCCCTCTGGCTAACTGGTTGGCTGTTTGGTTGGCTGGTCGTCGGGTTGGTTGGCTGGTTGTCAGGGGCGACGGCACCAGGAGTCAGGGTGGAGTGGGAGGTGGTGGGTTGGGGGGTCCACAGTGGTGCTTCCATCGCTGGGTGTCAGCCAACTGTCAATGACCTTGGCTTGGACAGAATCTGTGTGTATGTGTGTGTGTGTGTGTGTGTGTGTATTGTACTGTAACTTTAATACTTTAATCCTTTGACATTGATCTTTTATATATTTTTATTTCATTTTTTTCATTTTTTATTTTCCTCCTCGTTCATAAATGCTGCCCTAACACCTTTTTTATGTCTTATGTAAAGTACTGTAAGTTAACTCGGCATAACAACAAAAAAAGTAAACAAATTTAACCCAGTTTTGCTATTGCCTTCATGTCTTTTCACCTAAAAATCAACAAAAAGAGAGAAATCATGGTGAAGGAAAGAAGAGCTAAGTTTTTACTGTCAGTAAAGAGAAATCATCTTTTCCTGTTTTACATTTTTTTATTAAATGATTCATTTCATCTGATTACAGTTCAGAAAATAACAAAAACTAAAATATCTTTTGATCACGTGCAGTAAATTCAGTTTGAAAACAGTCTGGCTGTGACTAAATTACCACCATACACTTTCACATCCATCATGGGGAGGTCAAAGGTCATAATTAGTAGGATTAACATTTTTTTTCTAACAAAAACGAATATCAACAAGATCTATCATTTTGTGTTCAGTCTGACTGTAATATCGCAGTAATGGCATCACTAGAGAGCACAAAACTTAAATCAGCTACATGATTTGTCTAGTGTAATATTTATTAAAATGTCTTAATCAAGTTTAATCTTTTTAAAGAGTCGGAGAGAAAGTTGACATGACGTTTTTGTGTTTCTGAGAAAATGGCATGTCGTGTGTTTTCTGAAAGCTTGTCGTGCTAACTTTGTGTAATTTTCCCTCTTACAGTCGATGCTGCGACAAGAAAAGCTGCGGAAATCGTAACGAAACTCCTTCCGACCCCGTCATCATCGACAGGTAGGACCTCAGGTTTTACCCCCCCTNCTCTCTCTCTCTCTCTCTCTCTCTCTCTCTCTCTCTGTCTCTCTCTCTCTCTCTCTTTGCCTCAATATGTCTGTCTGTCCGGCTTTTACACACTCACACTGCTTCGTTCCCAGATTTTGGAACAAAGTTGGTTTCAGGGTTTTGCAGGACTCCCATTTTACATTGTGATCAGAAATCCAGATTTCTCAGCGTGCGCCGAGGAACCAGGATTTATCTTTTACAGGTTTAAAATCAGCATCGGCTTTGTAATATGAACAGTTGAGTGATAGTTAAAGTTTTGATAAACAAGAACATGTCAGCATAGATTTTATAGACAAAATTTTGCTTGGGAAGTGTTCGTTTTTGACTTTCTGGCTTATGGTTGGAATTTCTTTGTTGTTCCATTTCGGTTTTTGTAGAGTCATGGTGGGTTCTAAAGTGAATGAACACAGAAATCAACATAATTTGGATGCTGCCTTTGAACACAGCATGGCACAGTCAGATCAGGACGATACTCATCCAACAGTGGCTTTAGCATTTCTTTAACCTCTTTCAGTGCATTTTACATTCCTGATTTTATTTTACAAAGTTATATTGATTGGAAATGTGTTTGAGAGCGTCAGCTTTTTCCAAAGCCTTAGTGATGCATTTATGGATGCTCCAAAATCTGAGAATTGGTAGTCATGGTGAAGAAAATTTACTTACATTTCTCCTTTTCGTGTCACTAGAAGTTTAATACTTTTGGCTAATTTGGCAAATAGCAAATTGAAGGTGTTATTTTTGGAATATGGCATTTTGAAATGATCATTTATCATTTTTTTCATTTTTAGATCAAATGATTGTTGATTAGCATCTGGCTTTCCCCTGCAGTTACTTTAAAGGATCATACTGCCGATCGTGCACGTTTGAGAATATATATATATTCAATTTTCATACCCGTAACATTACTGACAATCATTTCCCAAAGCATACTATTGGAACGGTGAATTAAAAATGTTTGTCCTACCTTCCAGACCACCATTGGTTTCAGTTCATTCTGCTATTAAAATCAACTTGTTGATAATTGAAATGTTCTTGGGATAGGTAATCCATCATCTCGAGCAAGATGTGTATTCAGGTTTTTTTTTTTTTTTAAGAAGTTACTCAATTTTAGCATTTAAGCACAACAAAAAGCGTGGAGTGCATGTATGTCTCCACCAGAGAATATAGTCCCAAAAGAAGACCTACGTTTATGGAAAATTTTAATGACCGTGACTTCATAAGACTGCGTAACTATTAGCAGGCAAAACATGGATTTGTAAGGTGGGTGTATTACTTGAATATTTGATTTTGAAAGATTAAGAGATTTTGCAAATTATTAGGAAAACTGAAATACGGTTTTATCCTTTGGGAAATGATTGTCAGTAATGTTACATGTATGAAAATTGAATATATTAAGCTCAAACATGCACAATCGCTGGTATAGTCCTTTAAGTTCAGAAATATATATGATATATGTACTCATATACAATATTGTCATATATGGAACTCTATCTATATGGTTTTATATACAGTATGAAGTGAAATATTCAAACCTAAGATTTATTACGGCACCATTCAACATGTTTGGTACTTTTGGAAATTTTATGTATTTGTGGCTTCGAACAACTCTTGATAAAACAACATGAGTTATTTTTTAAGAAATGAATCACAAAATAATTTATGGATTAATCAACATGAGAATTATTTGCAGCTTTATGTCCCTCATCTTTAAATCTTTAGGTTGTGTGTAAGACTAGTTCTGTATTTTTCTAAACTATGTATTTTGCAACAAGTGATTCATTCACTTTTCATTGAATGGCGTCCGTCCATCTAAAAAATCATCACAAAAAGATGCATTCGTCCCTCAGTATGAATATTAACCCAAACGGCCAATCAGACGCTCAGGAAGAGCAGAATCACAGTCCTTTATGTGCAGCATTAGCGGCGTGTTCGTCCTCGCCGTCTAATCCCCACGCCTGCTGTGTCCTTGGAGTCGCTGTCTGTCCGTCACAACCCCCGTCTGTGATTGGTCAGGTCGCGGCAGTGGGAGCCAATGACCTCGGGTCACTACCAACTCCATGTTGGCTCGTTAGAAAGGCCTTGGACTGTGGCCAGGGGATGACACACACGCACATGCACACATACACATACACACACACACACACACACACACACACACACTCACTCACTCTCAGACACACAAACACAAACAGTAAGATATTGTATGCACACATGAATATACATTCTGTGTCTGCAGAGTCAAGCACACACACACACACACACACACACACACGGATACACACAGATTATACACACACGCACACACATCGATGCTCTCACAATTGCACACATGCAATCAACAATTATAAATGCAGAACACATGACTATATGCATCCACAGGGTCAGAATTACACACATGCACGCACACACACACAGACACACACACCACACACACAGAACACACGTACTATAATGAACGCACATGTTCATACATGTAAAAAATTGACATACACTAGAACTGGAATACAGGCATGGATGAATTACACACCTTCTCACTCTGACTTAGTTACTTTGCTTATCAAG
Source organism: Lucifuga dentata (assembly GCA_014773175.1). Lineage (NCBI taxonomy): Eukaryota > Metazoa > Chordata > Actinopteri > Ophidiiformes > Bythitidae > Lucifuga > Lucifuga dentata. The sequence goes on from VXCM01002688.1 coordinate 119,036, forward strand.
CTACAGCACAGACACACACACACACACACACACACACACACACAGGTCCGTCCTCTCACCTCCAGCAACCGTGGTGTGTGTTTGATAGGTGTTTTTAGAGGTTTTGTCACCTCTCTGTGTGTTCTGTCACACATGAGATGGCCTCCATACATCCAACTCACACCCCTTCACACAGACATATATACAGATGCAAAGCATTCTGGGTAAACATGCGCAGAGCACATTTGTGCTTCACAGAGGTGGAAGGTAACGAATACATTTACTGAAGTACTGCTGCTGGTGGCTTCAGTGCGCCAATTAGGACGAAACGGGGATCTGATATTAGTCAACTAAATCAGAGAACACACGCACGCACACACACACACACACGCACGCACACACATGCATACACACACGTTTGAAAGAGTTTACAGTCTTCTGCTGTTGATACTTTGGTGTGGCTTAGGTTGTATTCCTGCATTTTAAAAAATACAGGATTCATTACTGTGATTCCCCCAACACACACACACACACACGCACACATGCACGCACACACACACACACACACACACACACACACACACGCATGGACACACACACACACACACACACATTTATGCATCTACATTTAAATCAGAAGATGAAGGTTGTGAAAGGAGACTTGTTTGTAGTGAATGCATTTTTGAATGTATTTTGGGATCCGTGTGTGTGTGTGTGTGTGTGTATGTGTGTGTGTGTGTGTGTGAGAATATAAATGCATGGCGATGTTCCTCTCAGAGGTCGTGCTGTCCAAGCCATGCTGGCGCTTTGTTTCTCCCGTTTTGTCGGTTAATGGCTGAAATCCTGCCGAGGCAGCAGAAAGCGGCGGTNCGCTTTGTTTCTCCCGTTTTGTCGGTTAATGGCTGAAATCCTGCCGAGGCAGCAGAAAGCGGCGGTGACGGATCGCTGTAACAGCGCCGTTATTACACGCTAATATTGCAATTAGATGGGTGGCCAAGTTGCCCGAGTGGGGCAATAAATTGCCAGAGAGTGTCAGAGCGTACGAGGAGGCCGAGCTCTAATTACCCAGAACACACCTCTTCACCGCTGCTATGACCCCTCCCCCACTCCACTTCTCCTGNGCTCTAATTACCCAGAACACACCTCTTCACCGCTGCTATGACCCCTCCCCCACTCCACTTCTCCTGTCTGACCATCAACCTCTCTCTTTAATGGTCAGGCCCTACATGGGAGTCATGCCCCCTTGTGCGCACACACACACACACACACACACACACACACACACACACACACAGCTTCCCTGTCATTATGTCATGCCCATAACCTGAACGAATTCAGAATCTCTTTTCTTTTCAAAAACATTCCTCATATTAGAAAGTTGGAAGTTTAGGCAGAAAGGGGCGTGGCCTAAACTTATAGATTCATTCTGATTTTCATGAATTTGTGTTTCAGGAGTTAGAAGCCAAAACACAAACTTCTGTGTAAACAGTTCGGTAGTGGTGCTATTTGCACCAACAACTCAGATTTTGTGATCTCCTGCTAACTGAGACACATATGGGAGCAAAATGGATTTAAAAGGTTAAAAAGTTTCAGTTTGGACTTTTTTTAAATATAATATACAGTATATGCTGAATGTTTGGATAATTAATTATCATTTGCAAAAAGAAAACTCTAGCACAACGTCTTCTTTTTTCTTCTTGCAATTAAGATGCTTTATGCTCTCACGGGACTCTGCGGAGCCAAAATGCCAGTGAGGCTGCAGGAATGAGCTCTATGCCGACAAAGAAGAGGTTTGATTTAAAGGGAAGGTTCAGAAAGAAGAATATTTCTGCTTTAAAGGACCAGACAGTTGAAAGTTTCTAAAAGTTTCTCTGGATGAAAATGAGTCTTTAAAATCAGATTTCAATGATTGAGAAATTAATTTCTGTCTTTAGACGTGTTCAGCTGATTTTACGCTGGTTAGAAACATCCTTCCTTCCTTCCTTCCTTCCTTCTGTCAGTCAGTGTTATTTCTTTCTCTGTTTACTTTCTTCTCTACTTCTTTCCTGTTACTTTTCTCCTTTTCTTCCCTTTATGCTTCCTTAATTTATTCTTTCTGTCCTTCCTGCTTGCCTTATTTTGTTGATATGGTCTTCCTTCTTTTTGTTTTTCCTTCTCATTTCTTATATTTCATTCTTTCCTCCTGTCTGTCTGCCCCTTGTTCTTTCTTCTGTCCTTCATTGCGTCCTTTCATCGATCCTATCCTTTCTTTTTATTTTCCTTTCCTTCATTTCTTCCTAAAAATCTTTTTCTTTCTTTCTTTCTTTCTTTCTTTCTTTCTTTCTTTCTTTCTTTCTTTCTTTCTTTCTTTCTGAGTACTTTTATGATAGTATGTCTATTTCTTTTTTAGTTAAAAACTGAACTTGTATTTTTACCTTTATTAGATCCTTATTTTTTAGCAGAATAAAGGATTTGAGTTTTTCTCTCTCTGGTTGAGATCTTGGACCCAGAATGGAGGACTGATGGGCCCTGTGGAGGGTTTAACTCCACAGGGGGTTGTCAGGGGGTTGTTGGGGGGTTATCTGCCCCACTGGACCTTCCCAGCAATCGTAGCCATTGATCGGGTGAGCGAGGCCCATCGGAGCCGGCCAGATTAAGAGTATAGATTTACAATAAAAGCAGGACATTACTGGGCAGCCGAGCTCAAATTGAAAGGAGAGAGAGAGAAAGAGAAAGAGAGAGAGAGTGAGAGAGATGAAGAGGAGGAGAAGAGGTTTGCTGCAGGGGTTTATGGGTAATTTGAGGTCACGTTGTAAGGAGCAGGGCGACAGCAGCTACAATGAGGGTCGAACTTGGCGACATGATTTGAGGTGGAGGTTTATGTGCACTGGTGAAGAAGAAGCGATGTAATGTCGAGGCGTTAATGGGCCTTTATGGCGCCACATTGGATGGAGGGCCACCGGCCGCAATGCATCATGGGTAGCGTCGCAATCCATTCTGAGTTAAAGGCCTGCATTTAAATGTTGGTTTTTTTGGGTTTTTTTTTTTTTTAAACTAAGCTAAAGTGTACAAGTATCAGTAAAAATGTTCTCAAGTCTGAAAAAGAACTTGTGAAAATTAATTTTCAGTTTGAATGTTGTTAGAAAAAAAAGAACGTAAATAGATTATGCATTTTAGTGTAAGTTTAATTTACTGGTATTTTACATGAATATATAAATTTTTAAAGAAACTTTCGCTTTTCCTGCACTGGAAAAGCTGTGTTGGACTCTGGAGATTTGGGTCAGCATTTTGGATGTGTGGCTGGTGGTTTCGGGGGTGGGGGTGGGGGGTGGAGGTTATCTGACCATATGATCTGCTTGAACCCATCCCCCTTGCTCCATTAGGCCCTCGTGGAGCCAGGGGCCTGCAGCGGGCCCTTGGGGCTCAGCCAGGTTTGATGTGATCCAGGGAAAAATGTTCAGTGGCCCGGGGTGACTCCAAAAGACATTTGCTACACGGGTGGGNACTGAGATGGAAGGTGGAGGATGAAGGATGGAGGGTGGAGGTCTACATTTCTCTCTGGCTGTGAGGTCAATAAGGTCCATGTTTGACTTTTTCCTGCTTTAAATAGATTAAAGTCATAATGATTAAAAAAGAAAATAGATTTTCTATTTATTTAAAATGCTGCAAAATCACAGAATTCAGAACTATGACTGCTAGTAATACTACTAGTACTAATATAATGCTTCTAATGCCACCACTGAAGCTGGCTCTGCTATTACAAGGGTTGACTGAAAAATTGTGAGCCTTGTAAGACACATGAGGAAGTGAGCATGAGCAGTAATATTTTTTTGTTTGTGGAAGTAATATTTTGCATATCAACTTAAAAACTGGCTTATATTGACTGAAAAATAACTTACAAAAATGATGTTGGAGTCCATCAGGTTAGAATAAATAAATCAAATCTGTTCACTGTTAAAAACAGGAAGCACCAAAGTAAAACCTAAATCATCCCGTCCAATCAGCGTGAACCTGCATCTCTGTGAGATTCCCATGATTCCCGTTGGCTTTTAATTGGATTGAGGGATTAAATCCAGATGCGATTACATTGCCACCTGGAGGTTCATTAGCCACCCTGCTGACGGAATCCAGCGGTGCTCAGTAGGAAACCCCACCCACTGACCCAGGGTGAGGCATCCACCAGGGTATCATGGGAAGTTTGGGAGTCTCCCATCACCAAATCCTCCTCCCAGCATGCACTTCACCCCCTCAAGGCACAACACCTTGTTAATCTCTATGCACATTCAGCTCTCTCTCACACACACACACACACACACACACACACACACAGAGTTCTCACACACAGCGACCAATATATGTTACAGATTTATAAATAGATAAATATACATAAATTTAAAGGTGAATTTTCACACAGATTGTGACATATGCACATGCATGTAAACACACTCTTGCACTCACGAGTGTATGTCACTAACACACACACACACACACACACACACCTCCTGGTGTTGTTAAGTGTGAGAGAAAAGCTATCGATCCCCGTTTACTGATCCTGGTGTTGACATCAGCATTAGCACCAACTCCTGCAGCTTAAACAGAGAAGAAAGAGTGATCAGCCAGTGTAAACACACTGATC
>VXCM01002692.1:1552-67207 GCA_014773175.1 Lucifuga dentata
AGGGTCGGCTTATGGTCTATATGGTAATTCAGTCTGTTAAAGTGACAGTAACCTTAGTTCATGTTAGTGTTATATGACAACATGCTGTGCATTTATCAGGTCATACTGAACAAGAGCCAGGGAGAAAGAGAATTTTTATTATGCCTTTCTGCATATCTGTGCAATACTATGTATATTTTTTTTGATTACATAACAACTACAAACCTGAAAAAACTATAATATTTAAAGTTTTCAAAGCATTGATTGGGTTCTGGAGGAGTAGCTGTACACACTTAGCTTTGGGCGGTGGGGCCTAAAGCGATTTCTTTTCATGGGGCCCAAAATTGCTGATGGCACCTCTGGTTACACTTTACTTGTTTGAGTGAAACCAGTGAGTGAAAATATTATTTGTATTATCTGCAGGACATCGCTGCGACTCAACAAGTGGAAATTCTCTGCTTTGTCCGCTGCAAAGTGAAACCTGAATATTTGAGTGAGAGTTGAGGGCGCAGCTAGTGTATGTGTGTGTGTGTGTGTGTGTGTGTGTGTGTGTGTGTNTAAAAAAAAAAAAAATAATAATAATTAGGATCGCAATCCGACCATGGCTTGACTGATTTTAATAGACCTTTGTCTTATGGAAAATTTCCTTTGTATACCCCTGAGGTAGTGTTTGGGAAAATTAGTCTTTTTTTTTTTTTTTTTTTTGACCGTTATGGAAGATGCACTTTCTGCACATCACTCTGTTAAAAGCCTGTTATGCTGTCTTTCTCGTTATGTTGTTCTGTGCTATTAAATAAAGCAGTATCTTAAATTTAAATTTACCTATCAAAAGAATATTTTCCAGCCAAAAGCTGGTTTCACCACACATTAAATCTAGAGTCTAGATATCTGAATATTGTACATTGATAGAAGAAAAAATGACTGGTGAAAGTTATCGTCATTTATGTCATTAAAAAATCTTGTCCTGATTTTTTTTTTTTTTTTAACTTAAATATCCCAAATATGTTGTCAATTAATGTGGCAACAGCAGCAGAACAAGACAGTACAATTTTGATAATTTGCTTATGTTATATAAATTGTACTGGTCAACCACACAAATGAGCTTTTAATTAAAAAAGGCAGTTTTCTTGATTAAACGCTCAACAATTTTAGTATAATCGAGCACTACAACATAATAGGATTTGATCACAAAGGACCTGCTTGAGCTTGAATCATACCAATATATCAGCTGTCGAAAATGGATTATTTTCCACGTCTGAAAATTCTGTGCAACTTGCACATGTTCTCCTAAACAGGCAATGACAGTTTCTGACTTACCTCCTTTCACTCACATTAAATTTACTAAAGTACCGTCTAAAGGCCTCGGCTGGCATAATGCATAATGCACTACATGCAAACATACTGATGAGAAAACGATTGTATTAGTCATTCTGAACAAATCACTTTGTCTCTAGTCTTATCATGAGTCTTTAAGAATTCATTTCTGTCTGTGGAATTAACCAGTTGACACTTCAAATCTAGCAGCATTGTCACTTTTTTCTTTTGGTGGTAAAAAATATTTCCTAACCCAAACATGAGCCAGTGTAGGTCAGTTATTTCTACACCAGTTTCCATTTTTCATACATAACTTGTATCTAGGCATTTAACCATCATTTTTGTGGAACTGCTGCAAAACTCATAAGAGTAATACATCTTAATGGAGAACTATGAAAAATCAACGAATAACAATTCAGACGGGTTAAAATGCAGAATTTTAGCAAATAGAAAAAGAACTATAACAATCAGATCTCTCTCAGCATCTGAAGCACAAAAATGGCTTCAGTATCCAGGGGTCAGAGGTCGCATGTGGAAGCCCTGTGTCACTCCTCAGCGTCCATCTCCCCAGAAGCCTGGACCAACGTCTTTAGAATCTTCCTGTAATTCAGACGTGGAAATACTGTACCTGTAAGTGTAAAAACGGTTAGTTTTTCGTCCTGTCCTGGATTCCAGTGAAAAGGCCTTCCAGTTCACCACACCCAGGATGGCTGTGAAAAGACAGCAATGATTTTCTGCATTCGTTTGTCTGGGAATGTCATTAATATTTCAAAAGGTGTATCTTAAATATTGTGAACAAAAGTTCACAGCTGTACCAATAATAAATGCCTTCGCTTCCCATCACAGCCCAGACTGCAATTGTAGATTATGTAGTAAAAAAAAAAGAGATAAAGAAAAAATAAATTATTACTAACAATCTATACCAAAAACAGATGTGTGGATGCACATACACTCACCTCTGTGCTCAGCTGACCTGATGACCTGTCAGGTGGGTCAGCATCTGATGGTCCTCTGCAGGTTATAAACATCAGGGGACAGAAGGGGCGTTAGATAAATGTCTGGTTGTGGCAGCATGGTGGAGGAGGATCTGCTGTCCTCTCTGGTGGATTGTTTTGTTATGTAAATGAAAGTATTCAGTGTTAAATTTAATCACAGGAGAACATCTGAAAGCAGAGATCTCTAACCACACGTCACTGAGATGATGCAATACACCACTTTAAAGTAGATGCAAGTGAATTCCATTCAGAATACTTTTCATAACACTTGACTTTATTCTTTATACATTCTGTCTGCAGCCACTGCAGCTGCTGGAAAACACGTGAAAGATGTAATCCTCAGGTAAGCCGAGTTAAGCTGAGTGGAGAGCACGGCAGCTGGCTAGCGTTAGCATACTGTAAACACAGTGTTGTGGTATTTAGCTGAAAAACAATGGCAGGGCAGCAAAGAAAATCCTCGAAACAAAACAAAACCTCCGCCATATATTTCACCAAAAAATTAAGACTCATTTTCCCAAACGCTAGCCTCGTTACCTTTCGCTGAAGAATCGCTAACCCCCTTTTTTTTTTTTTTTTNTTTTTTTTTTTTTTTATTCAAGTAAACAATTATGTTTTTAAATAGTAATTGTAGTACATTAATGCACTTAAAACACAAAACAAGTCATCTTATTTACTTTGATTTACCGTTGCTTGCAGGAAGGAAAAGGGTTTCCGATGCAATCAGATTCCTGTTCCGGGAACGGCAAAGTAAGTGACGTAGATTCCAGCCAATCACGTCTAACGATGTAGGAACGCCCACTGTTGAGGAACGCCCAGTTGTGGTCTGCAGAGAACCCCTTCTCCCTCGTTTTCCGTTTTCCCATCCCAAAATGGAAATCAATTGGCAGTTATGTACATGGACCCTGTTTATATTTGCTGACATCATCAGCCGAACAAGTCTATAATATGTTATTATGTGTAAAATTGTTGTCATGTCTGTCATCTAAAGAATGATATGTAAGTATATTTTATCTTATTTTGTGCTTGTTAGGGAAAGTATTAACCTCATTCTGATCTTCCTGTTTAGTTTAATGGTCAGTAGAATTGTGTGTAAAGTGGTTCTCAGGTAGTGATAAAGGCCATATAAGAGCAGCTATTCTTTAGTGGAAGGAAATACTTTGTTGGTGCAGCTGTGTGCAAAGTGTTATTTTTTGTTGTCTCCCATTTTATTGAGTTAGTCTAAAATTTTATTATTTTTTAAAAACACTTTCACTTGCTCTTGAGTCTGCCTCCTACTGTTTTTAAGATCCACTTGCTAGACGTGTCAGCCGTGGCATTGTGCTTTTCTGACATTAACTTCACCTTTTGTCTCATCTGTCCACAGAAAAATTGTTCCAGAAGACTTTTCAAACTTGACACGTGTAGCAATACAGTTTTTCATTTCAAGGCTCCTGCAAGTTCTGAATCTTTCTGCAGGCCTTTGCTGTAACTCAGCCTTGCCTTGTTCCCTTGGTGTGATCTTTGCAGGACGTCTTTGAGGAGAGCAGCAACAGTACTGAATTTAATCCAGTCTGTAGACAATCTGTATGATGAACACTGAGGTCTACAGAGATGCTTTTGTAGCTTTATGCAGCTTCATGCATCTCTAATATCAAATCCTCTGAANGAGGTCTACAGAGATGCTTTTGTAGCTTTATGCAGCTTCATGCATCTCTAATATCAAATCCTCTGAAATGCGCTTTGATCAGGTCATAAACAGAGGCGAGCAGAGGGAGGATCATTCCATCAGAGGTTAGACTGTAAATGTTTAAAATGTATTTTCAGTTTTGTGAAAAACATNGAGGATCATTCCATCAGAGGTTAGACTGTAAATGTTTAAAATGTATTTTCAGTTTTGTGAAAAACATGGAAAAAACTTCATCATTACTTAAAGGACCATACCATCCATTTTACACGTTTGAGCCTAATATATTCCATTTTCATACACGTAACGTTACTGACAATCATTTCCCAAAGCATACTACTGGAACGGTGAATTAAAAATGTTTTTCCTACCTTCCAGACCGCCATTGGTTTCAGTTCATTCTGGTACACTATTAAAATCAACTTGAATTGTGACCTAATAAGCATAGCATAAGCATATTAACATACTTACAAACATAAGCATATTAACACATTAGCATATGCTTATTGCTAATGTGCTAATATGGGATTGTATCTATGTTCCCAGGTCAATATTCTGTTAACACACATTGAGTGTGTGTTAACAGAATTACCCTACCCCTAATCCATTATGTGCTCTACTATGCTATATAGCGCTGGGGAACATAGGAACGACCCCACTACTATTAGGTTTTACCTAAAAAGCACTTATGAGCATTATTATAGATAGATAGATAGATAGATAGATAGATAGATAGATAGATAGATAGATAGATAGATAGATAGATATCATGTGACTAATTTTGGCACAATAAGACAGTTAAATATTGAATTTAATTGAATAAAACTTTATTGTCCACTGAGGTGGAAAATTGTCTTCAGATCACCAAAACATGAAATCAGCACAAATACATACAGATTATAACATAATAAAAATAAAGATCAAACAGCCAAAAACAGGTAAAAACAGTCCCATTACAAAGAGGAAAACTTGTAAGTTAACTGGAGTTTTGACAGATTTCTTAAAGATATTCTTTGCTACNACTAGTCTTTTGTTGCTCCTGTCTCAACTTTTTTGAAACGTGTTGCAGGGATCAAATTCAGAATGAATACGTTTATAAAAATATAATAAAGTTTTAACATTAAATATCTTATATTAAATATACTGTATTTAATTGAATATAAGTCAAAAGGGATTTTCAAATCATTGCATTCATTGCAATCATTGCATTGTAAGACAGTTAAATATTGAATTGAATTGAATAAAACTTTATTGTTCACTGAGGTGGAAAATTGTCTTCAGATCACGAAAACATGAAATCAGCACAAATAAATACAGATTATAACATAATAAAAATAACGATCACCAACACATGAATCAGCCAAAAACAGGTAAAAACAGTCCCGTTACAAAGAGGAAAACTTGTAAGTTAACTGGAGTTTTGACAGATTTCTTAAAGATATTCTTTGCTACTTAAAGCATCAGTAAAGCCTGGCAGGTTTCACAGGTGAAGAGAGGCTGAGTGTGTCAGTCAGGATGTTTAGAGATTTCCTCTTCATTCTGCACATACACAGGTCATTTTATTATTCAATACATTTTTCAGCTAAATGTATATCAAGATGTGCTGGAGGTTCCGATGAGGTCGCTGCTACAGGTCATGATTCCAAATTTTATCATGTACCATCTGAAAACTGACCAGAAACCCACAAAACTGATGCAAAGCACATTTCTTATTATTTATAGACGCATCATTACAAAACCAAATTCCATAAAAGTTTCCAAGAGGACAAAAATGTACATAAACAGTATTAATAATGTAATAAGCCATGTATATAAAATATTATGAAATACAATCATCAACAGAAACATGTTTAAACTATAATCTTAATGTACACTATGACAAATATACAGANAAATGTACATAAACAGTATTAATAATGTAATAAGCCATGTATATAAAATATTATGAAATACAATCATCAACAGAAACATGTTTAAACTATAATCTTAATGTACACTATGACAAATATACAGACAATAAAATCAATAATCACAGTGAAAACAGTTGAATGAGATTCACTCTGGTCTCCAGGTGAACGTTTGACCTTAAAATGTCCTTCTTCATTTTACCTGTAAATGTTACAGCTCGTTGTCCTGCTGTACTGTCCTGACATTTATTTTTTTTAAAAGGACAATGATCTGTTCACGGTTCTGACATTATGGCTGTGAACACGTTCAACACTCTGAAAGCCCAAAGTCATTTTAACCTCAGACGTGCTTTTATTTCAAAAGTAGAGAAAACAAGAAAAATGTCCAAATAATCATGGACTGCATCATTTTTAATGAACAAAGGAGACAATTATACTGATATACATATATCTGTGGAGTTAGTTTGTGATGTTTGAGAGAACATCACATCTCTCTCTCTCTCTCTCTCTCTCTCTCTCTCTCTCTCNAGAAGGTGGAGTAAACCCCAAAGGGGTCTCTGTGGATCAGATGGATCCTGACTGTTGATCTGCATGCCTTCCATTTTGACTCAGAAACCGTACACCAGTACTTCCCTCTGTCCTCCATAGAGACATTAGAGAGAACCAGGCTTCTATACGGGAACGATGTGTTCACTCTGCCTCTCAGATCTTCAGGGAACAGAAGCTCTTTGGGAAAATGTCTTTTGGTAAAGACTGGACCTTCCATTCTGGATGTTTTCATGAACCAATGAATCCACTCATCCTCATCCAGACTGTGGTCACATCTGAGGGTGACGTCATCTCCCTCTGAGAAGAGCTGAACAGCAGCTGAGTCATTCTGTGGACACACCAGCAGGACATAATGTCTCTGTCTGGGTAAATAGTGGCATTGATAGAGCCCTGTGTGATTGAGTGACAGAGATGAGAAGACCAGAGAGTAGTTCTGGTTCAGGTCTGGATCCATGGAGGATCCAGTCTGCTGCTGTCCTCTGAGCTCTGTGGACTTTCTGAAGACATTTGAGGAGTTTTGAGATGCTTCAGCTGGAATTCTCTTTCCACTGGAATGAATAAACCAGTAAGGTTGTGTTTCATCACTGAGGTCCATGTCAGGACAGGGCAGCACGGCTTGCTGTCCTTCTGAGCGGTAAATTAACTCTGCTGTGGGTGTAACGTATAGAACATTTCTGCCAACACACCTCTGGTCCTCCATCCACAGGCAGGAATATACTTTATGTTCTTCTGCTGTAAAGTTGGACACACGAAGAGCAAATGTGTCCTTCATCACTTGGAATTTTCTTTCCCCATTCTCTATCAAGAATGTTTTGTTATTCCCAGAAAGTCTTTTCCATGTGTTTCCTTGACGAGTTTCTTGGAGCCATTGGACCGTCAGATTCTCAGATGCTCCCTCACATGGCAGATCTACCGTTTCACCAAATCTGGCCGGGACGTTTGTAAACTCAAACTTACCACAAACAGTGATGCTGACTTTTGTCTCGTGCGTCACGTTGCCCTCAGTCCAACACTCCTCTTGGTACAGTCCAGAGTCTGAGAGAGCCAGATTACGGATCTGATAAGAAGAAACACTCACAAAAAGCCGTTCCTTCAAGCCTTCAGGTAGCGTGGAGTTCTCAGACCAGAGTTCAGACGTGTTCCACAGCACAAGTTTGTCCTCACCAACTAATCTGGAGATCACACAGAAGTTGGCCTCTCTGGGCGGCTTGAAGCTGTATGAGAACTTTTCTTTTAGAACGACGACTTGCTCTTGTGCATGAATGCTACTGATGAGAGCAACGAGCAGGAAGGAGATCTCTGCTGCTGCAGCCATTTTGCTGTGAGCTCTGCTCGTCTCTGCTTTTAGTGCGGAGGAAACACACCGTGTGTTTTCTGTTCTATCTGAACATCAGCATCAGTGGGAGGAGGAGGAAGATGGCCTCCATATCTCATCGTCACAGGAAACTCTCTGGTTTCACACTGCATCAACTAATATGTTTTCTTTAACATATTCAGTAAAAATGTCTGATGTAGCGTGAGGTGACTTTTAGAAATGTGCGATAAATCATTTGGAGTTTTTACACAGTAAGTGATGCATTTACATTGATGGAGCTGAGGTTAAAATAAGGGTAAAAAGAGTCACATTCTGGTAACTTCAGACATGTTTTCCACCAAATATGGCTATTAGATTCCTATTTATTAAATGTCATATCATGAAAATCAAGAAAATAAAGGAATTAAAGTTACAGTGCATATATAAAAAGCCTAAATTTAATAAAGCGGTATCAAATATACTGTATATACTCATATATAAGCCAACCCCCTGATGTTGTTCCATCAGTTTATTTTTTTTAGAAAATTACCAGTTTTTCTGGGTATTGTCATCGTATTCCTCTGATTTTCGGAAAATAATCCATGTGCCGGTAAACATGATATTTATTTTAGCAGCTGATTACCGTAACTGACCAATCACAGCAGAGCTTACTGCCTGCCGCAAAATGTGCTGGATAAGATGTTTAGTCAGGAAATATCTCATTCTAAGGTATGATTTAAACTATTTTCATGGGTAGTGGTAATGGTAGTATTTCCACCCCTGGAAATTTCCTTCTCTGGGATCTAATCTGAATTTCTTATGTATAAGCCGACCCCCGATTTACTTTGTGACATTTGGTAATAAAAACTCAGCTTATACTGCAGTATATACAGTAATACTGTTCTACTGTCCTGTATAGTTTTATTTTCTAAGAGGTTCCTGAAGTTTTCTCACCACTTGATGTTAATTACTGCTGAGATCCTCCATCACTTCCTGTTTAATTGTGGGACAGTATTGTCCATCAAAAGCAAACACAAACACCAGATCATCATTCATCACATGAACATACAGTAACATCATAAACTTCATTTTGTCATGTCTCCAGTCGACACGTAACAGATTTTGAAAAAGAATTGGTCCATGTGTAGGAGTGGGACGTTGCTCAAGCTTCACAGCATGAACGTGCAGGCGTGTTCATGATGAGCATGTGTGTTAGGACTTCCTGTTTCACATGATGCAGTTTGGCAGCATTAGGATGAGGCGTGGAGAGAGCCAGTAAACATCATTCTGTAAACTCTCATTCAGCAGCTTGTTGATGTAACCTGGTAAAGATAAAGATGAAAACTCTGCTGTCATCTCAGCAACAAATTAGAACATCAATCCAGCATATTTACTATTCAGATACCTCATTTATTGCAGGTCAGTAATGTAGGACAGATGAATTTTCCTTGATTTGGACACAAGAACAAACTCAGCTTAGCGTGCAGAGGAAACGCTGACACAGTAGTTATATCTGAACGCTCATCAGCATCACAGGAAGTGGACTCTATATCTCATCATCAGTGGAACTTTCTGCTTCCACCAAGCTGTCTGCTAACATGTTGTCATCACACAGCTCAGCTTTACTCATAGAGACATTAAAACAGTGGAGCGTCCTTTACAGCCAAGACACGACGAAAAGAAAGAGCAAAGAAAATATGATTAAAACCCACGAGTACAAGAACATGCACAGATTATCAACACTTACAGCCAATCAACATATATCCTTATTATAGAAAAGCTGTCAGGGACACTTTTTATCTTTAAGCCCAAAAATACGACCTGCATACATGTTATGTTATGTTACAGACAAGCAATTTCCATTTTTTTTAAATTTTCCTATTAGTTTGCCATTTCCCCTAATCTTTCAAAATCAAATGTTCAAATGATACCCCAACATTAAAATTCTCTGTTTCTCCTGCTAACATGCATGTCTGAATGTAGAAGGAACAGTCATTTTTCAGTTCTTGGTAAAAGTCGTCCTCTCCTGGGACTACATTCCCTGACGGAGACATACTTTGTCTTCTGTGCAGCTCTGTGTCAGACAGGTTAAAAAAAAAATGTTACTTTGACAAAAGCTGAGTAGATATCGTGTTCACTGACTTGGAGGAAATATCTCAAGAACGTTTCAAGTCTCTACATGAGGTCATCAATAGTACGTAGGTTCAGTCCCAACTAACTTCTTTAAATATGTTTGACTTGCTCTCTGGTGTGTTTTCAGTCATTCCCGCAGCTCCAGGTGCCAAAGCAGAGCTGTCATGGATGTTTTAATGGTCCACAGATTTTTTGTCACAGGCCACAAGAGAGCTTAATTGGCCATGGACATGTGGACATGTCTCACAGTGAAAGCTTGGACTGATTGACAGCCAGAGATTTCGTGACCTTCTCTCACAGTTAACTTTCATCTGCAACAGCCAAAAGTCAGACAGTCTGTGAGGCTTAAAGCTGTAGAACATCAGAGGATGACAGACAGGTATGTTTTTTGTGTAGACGAGACCAAGCCGAGTCTGGCAATGTAAAGCCGAGAGTAATAAGACGAGGCTGAGATGCCCTAAAATGTCCATGCTTTTCATTTTGTATATCACATGTATTTTCCTCTGGATCAATCTCAGGCCAAACTGTGAACGCCACATTTTTCCTCTTCATTTTCCATCCATCTGATGGTTTTGTCTGGTGCTGTGTTGTTTTCTATTGAGCGATATAGCAGCCTGGGGCCCCAATGTGACTATAGCGAAGTCAACATCAGCTTCAAGGTCTGATGCTAATGTCATGTTCCGTGTGGAGATCCTCCCCCTGACAAGCAGAGGCTGGCGTGTGCCGTGATGAGCCTGTCGCAGGAGGAGACAGCAGAGTGGATATTAATTCTCCACATGATAAATATCTGCCTGCTCTCATGGAGAGCCACAGAAACCCGTGGCTCAACAAAGCACTCCATCTGACTGATGAAGATCCTGTTTAAGATAGTCTTCCATGCTGGGCTGATGCAGCGTCCTGGCCCTGCACAAACTGCAGCAGCTGCATGCTGCTCATCCAAAAGCCTTTTCCGCATGCCAGATCCCACTTTATTTCTGCTTCATTCCACTTCTTTCTGTTTCATTCTTTTCATTCTGCTTCATTCTACTCTCCGTCTACTTGCTCACCTCTTTCAACTTTGTCTTGTCTTTAGTTAAAAAGGTTTCACTGGTGTTTCTGGAAACTGATGTTTTTGCCCAAGAAGGCCTCATCGTTTTGCGGCACATTTCAGCACAGAAAGACTGAAATCTATTCATACTCGCCTCGCAACGGGACGGTTCCAGTTGTTTTGGTAACCTCTGGATGTTTTCTCTTGTGCTCATGCTAGGAAAAATGTTTTAGTTTTAAAAATTTTGGCATCAAATATTACCTCCACATATTGATGTAAAGTTGTCATGAAACCTCTCAGACTACACTTTCCTATAGAGGTCATGTATGAAATTGTGCTTTCCACACCCTTGTATTTGGTCCTGTTCAGTCTGAAGAGGGTTCTTGAAATATGTAATGAATCATTGTGAACAGCTAAAAAAAATTAATTAATTAATTAATTAAAAAAAAACAACAGTATCTGGAACAACTTAATGCACTAATCAACAGTATTTATCACATGAGCACATGCAGATGTGCTACAGATTGTGTTTTGCAGAAACTATTAAGTACAGATGGCAAGCAATGAAATCTGTATAAATTTATGTAATTCTTTACTGTAGTCAATCAATAATCATAATTCCGTTTTTTTAGAAGCTTCGTAATTTTTGTGTTTAAGCTCAATAAAAAGCGTGGAGTGAATGTATGCCTCCACCGGGGAATATAGTCCCAAAACAAGACCTGTGTTTATGGAAAAATTTAAAGGACCGTGACTTCATAAGGCTGTGTAACTATTAGCAGGAGAAACATGGATTTTTAAGGTGGGTGTATCATTGAATATTTGATTTTGAAAGATTAAGAGATTTTGCAAAATATCAGCAAAGCTAAAATATGGTTTTATCCTTTGGGAAATGGTTGTCAGTAATGTAACATGTATGAAAATTGAACATATTAGGCTCAAAACATGCAAAATAGGTGATATGGTCCTTTAATTGCTCACTGTTTAAAATGTTTTTGGTAACATTCCAGTTGGAAATTAAAATGCTGTCGTCTGCATTCTTGGACACTTCTGGAGTTTTTAGATAGGTTTCTTGGTTTCATTTGATCATTACTCACTACATCGCCAGGACAACGGCTCTTCTGACTTCCTGTGCCGTGATAATATTTTATTTAATCAGACTGAGATGGAGCTGAGACAGCAACAACAAAAGACTCATGAGAATTACAGAAAATGTACAAAACAGGTTAGCACATCATAAAACATAAAACTTCTGATTGAGAATGTGAGATGTTATTTTAAAATCATAAATACCATGTTACAGCAAATTGTTAATGTAATTAAAACACAATGCAACACAAACACAATTCAGGTTTCCTGTATGAACACATTGTGGTAAACTGCAAATAACAGCTTTAAGGTTGAAAATCATGTCAGTAAAACCGTTAAATAAAAATTCTATATTTAGAAACTTTACCAGCAGCAACACAGCACAATCTGTTTTTATTTTTTGTTTTGTTTTGTTTTGTTTTGTTTTTTGTTGTTTTTTTTTTTTTTTTAAGCAGAAGTAAAAATGACAGAAAAGCTTACAGGATCCAAAAGAAAGAACTGGCTGGTATTTGCATTTATAGGGTTTAGCAGCACCTGCTTCTAACAAGCCACTTACACACTCTAATCTTTTGTTTTTATTTGCCTATGATGGAAAAATTAGTTCCTGTCCATCAAATCCTGCTGCGCTGTCACAACCGATGAAGGAGTCCATTTGTTTCTACACATTCCTGTGCTGTGCATTTACACCAATAGCAGGGCAGAGGGCGGCGGTNTGCAAATCAATATACACTGGACACAGTCCACTTCCTGCTTCTATTCTCCTTTTAGTCTAAAAAAAAAAGAAAGAAAAAAGCTGCTGGCGAGAATAAAATAGTCCAGAGGAAAAACACACAGAAGCCAAAAATACTGGTTGAAATATCAATAATCAATAATAATATATTTCATAAGCAGCACTATGTAAAATTTGGTATTTGTATTCAACCGTATGTGTATAAAATGTTGGAATGGAGTGGTCATGATTTTAAAGGACCATAGCATGTTTGCACATTGCAATGCAATGCAAATTAGTTTAACAACTGTAAACAAATAAAAATAAAATAAAACCTTAAAAAAAAGCTTTTAAATATTACTAGGAAATGGCAATATAAAGACCAAAACTTAAATGTATAAACATGGCAATATAATGCATAAATTATTCAATTTTCATACATGTTACGTTACTGACAATCATTCCCCAAAGGATAAAACTGTATTTCAGCTTTCCTGATATTTTGCTAAATCTCTTAATCTTTCAAAATCAAATATTCAAGTGATACACCCACCTTAAAAATCCATGTTTCTCCTGCTAATAGTTACACAGCCTTATGAAGTCATGGTCCTTTAAATTTTTCCATAAACGCAGGTCTTCTTTTGGAACTATATTCTGTGGTGGAGGCATACATTCACTTCACTCTTTTTATTGAGCTTAAACACTAAAATTTCATAACTTCTAAAAAAAACCTGAATACACGTCTTGTTGTGATGATGGATTACCTATCCCAAGAACGTTTACAGTATCAACAAGTTGATTTTAATAGCAGAATGAACTGAAACCAATGGAGGTCTGGAAGGTAGGAAAAACATTTTTAATTCACCGTTCCAGTAGTATGCTTTGGGAAATGATTGTCAGTGACGTTACATGTATGAAAATTGAATATATTAGGCTTAAATATGCAAGATGGGTGTTATGGTCCTTTAACTGATAAAAACTTCATTACACATTCTTACATTTCACAGCTTCTGCAAAAAACATAAAAAGAAATGAGACTGTGATATTTTTTCTGTTTTTTCAGCCAGTTAAACAGAAAATGAGTCACATCGCTTCAACGCAAATCCTCTGAAAGTGCAGATTCATGGATGTCTCAGAAAACTATTTGTTCTTTTCATCATTGTATCATTCATATTTAAAAGTCGTATGAAAATTTCACACACTATATTCTGATTAACACTTTGACAAGTGTGGAAAAGAACAAATGAATAAAGTTGATGTAAAATCTGTGTTTAGATGTCATTTATATCACATCTGTCTCCTTCAGGAACTCTCTGAATGTCACGTAATGCTTTTTAAACTCAGCAACAACATGCTTTTGTTGCTGCTTCCTAGTATTTAATGTTTAAAAGCTTTGGCCCCAAGGCAGTTTAACTTGATTAAAATGTTTTAGGATCAATTTGATGCATCAGGAATCCTTTAGGTTTCACCATGATTTGATTAGATTGGCTGATTTTGATCCCCCTAATTAAAGGTGCAGAATGTGTGTGTTTCTGCTGCTCCTCTCCTGTCTGTGCTGCAGGAGTGGTGTTTTGCTAAACGTTGGAGCATTTCCCACCAAACAGCCTCCATCCAGCAGCACAGACTTTTCTGTTTTCCGTGTAAAAGACGTCTCTGCAGCGGACCTGCAGAATTCTTTGTGTTTTATTCTGTGAAGGAGCTGCAGCACAAGTGTAAAAACACGTGGATGCAGGAGTGTTTTAAGGAGGATTATTTTTTGTATTGGTTTGATTTTGTCCAAGACAGTCAATTATGATGGATTTTAACTTTCAGATCAATGCAGTTGAATCGCCACTTCAACAATCGATGCTTCATGATGCATCAGTGCATCTTTACACTACTAATAATTAGTAATTAGGGAGAGAAAAAGAAGTGGGATGAAAGCGCACACACACACACACACACTCACAAAGTGGTTGGTGAGCAAAGAATGTTGCCTTGGTGCAGCATGTTGTAAAACAGACAGATCAGATGATTTCTGGTTTTATAATGATGAGTTCCAGCATCGTATTTAACATATCTCCTCTCAGCTGTTACAGGCAGCACATGCTTTCATTTTACACTTCATATCTGATCAAACACCAACTCCACCAACAAAGCCAACACGGTAAAAAGGGCTGAACACTATCGTGTGTGTGTGTGTGAGTGTGTGTGTGTGTGTGTGTGTGAGAGAGAGAGAGAGAGAGAGAGAGAGAGAGAGAGAGAGAGAGAGGTAAATGATGCCCAATATGTTGCAGTAAAGCTGCTGCTGGAGATGTCACCTTTAGGTTTGGGGCCTCACACTCTCTCTCTCACACACACACACACACACACACACACACACACACACACACACACACACACAAAGCAACAGGCTATTGAACAGAATGTTAAAACACATCAGCAGGGAGTTGGAACACAACAGGAGTGCTGCACTAATACAGACTGATGCCTTCATGAAAAATCATTTCTGTAGCCAGAGTGGCTACAGAATGTGCTACTGGTGACTAATTCTTCAAAACTAATTACTTACATTTATTTTATGTATGTTTGTCATTTCCTGTGCAATAAATTGTAAAACAAACAGTGTATGGATGCTTTTAAAAAATCTATAACTTCTGGCCTGTAGTGTGTATTTAACATATTTTTCTTTAAAGGACCATACCAACCATTTTGCATGTTTGAGCCTAATGTATTTAATTTTCATACGTTATGTTACTGACAAACATTTCCCAAAGGATAAAACCATATTTCATATTTCATCCATATTTCCTGATATTTTGCAAAATCTCTTAATCTTTTAAAATCAAATATTCAAGTGATACACCCACCTTAAAAATCCATGTTTCTCCTGCTAATAGTTACACAGCCTTATGAAGTCACGGTCCTTTAAATTTTTCCATAAACACAGGTCTTCTTTTGGGACTATATTCCCCGGTGGAGGCATACATTCACTCCACGCTTTTTATTGAGCTTAAACACTAAAATTACATAACTTCTAAAAAAACCTGAATACACGTCTTGTTGGTGATGATGGATTACCTATCCCAAGAACGTTTACAGTATCAACAAGTTGATTTTAATAGCAGAATGAACTGAAACCAATGGAGGTCTGGAAGGTAGGAAAAACATTTTTAATTCACCGTTCCAGTAGTATGCTTTGGGAAATAATTGTCAGTAACGTTACGTGTAGGAAAATTGAATATATTAGGCTCAAACATGCAAAATAGTGGTATGGTCCTTTAATATTAAATGATCTTGAATGGCAGAGAGAAGCACATTGGTCCTGGTCTGCCATCATGGATTTTAACATGTGGAATGTGAATATTCTGTTAGTCACAGACTGAAATTTGTAGATTTGTGTCGCATGTAATGCAGTTTGCTTATTGAAGTGAACAGTCATACATGTAGAAGCTGCAGCTGAAACCTGCTTCCAGCTCCAAGTCAAAGACTTTCACTGTTATTGACTGTATTCTGAATTTGAACTCTAATATGACGCATTCAGGAACTCAAGAACAAAGGAGTCACATTTCACGTTTGAAGGAAGGGAATCATTCAGATGTACGACCGCCTGGAGCGTCCCCGTGGTCAAATAGAGATTACACATGTACCTGCACCAACATCTTAAGATCAAAATTGTTTTGACCTTGGTTGCTTTTATTCTGTAATCTGCTATCTAATGATATACTTTATGACAGATGATGTATAGTCTTGTGAATTGTATTTGATGGAAGTGAAGCTGTAGAAATTCCCCGTTTTCTCCGGGATCCAGATCCTGTGAGTTGAGCCTGCAGAGTCACCTTGGACATAACAAACGACGCAGACAGCCAGCAGCGACGGGAAGACATGACTGATGCCATGTGAAGCCTGTCACAGGTCACTTCCTGAAGGATATTTATGATATGAGAATCACATGGATCTGTGGCTGAAGAACAAGCAGAGCGAGGCAGGAAATGCAGGCAGCAGCCATGCTAACATGAGCGATGTCATCCAGATTTCACGCTAAATGGAGGGTGTCCACGGCTCAGCAGCAGACAGCATGATACACGACATGTAACCGCCAACTTCATGTGATAGGATTAATCTTACTTAAACAAATATGTTGTTGTCACGCTCGCAGGTTCTGCTTTATGGTTGATATTTTCCGTGTTAATATGTAGCAGGAATTATTTGACCAGTCAAAGCCTTCAGAGGAAACGGTAATGCATGAGCTCACAGCAGCATGAAAACAGCATCTATCTCACTTACAGCTGAGTACATGTTGGTTTTTGTTAAAGTGGTAAAATAGTGCTGCCAAAATGATGAAATGGCTGCAAGCTCATTTACGTGTTGCATTAAAATATGATCTGTATCCAGATGCATTATCCAGACATGGAAAAACACGTTAGTGGAAGGAGAACACACATTCAGAACATGTCGCAACCGACCTGCCAGATTATATGCAGCTGCCTGCCTCACTTTATTTTTTTTTTAATCTGTCTACATATATATTTCTAATGTGAGCCACAACTTGTAGACACCATTTTATATACACTACATGTGTATTAGGGCTGTGAATTGATTAAAAAAATAATAATAATAATAACTAATTAATTGCACAGATTTCTGTGATTAATCATGATTAATTGCAGAAACTTTTTAAAACTTGTAATCATTATACATTGCATCACCAAATTAATTAAATTAAATTAATTCCCTGATTAAAATCCCTGTTTTATCTGCTTTATTGCAGTCATCCTCAAAGTCCAGACCCCGGTCCGGATCTGGACCGAACCACATCTGTCCAGACTCTGAGCAAATATAGTTTTCATATGTATTCACAGATAATACAAGTAATATCTGTAAGACATCGCTGCGACGCAACGAGTCAAAATTTTCCACTTTCTTCATGGCACGAATGTCTGACTGCTGCACTGCGTCTGCTCTGCTTTGGTTTGGTCCAATCACAGCGTCCGTCATCTCCATGACAACGACGGGTTGACACAGCGTTGGGCTCATTGAGAGTTGATAGCGCAGCTGTGTGTATGTGTGTGCGTGTGTGTGTGTGTGTGTGTGGTGGTGGGTGAGTGGGGGCTCTGTCCTATTTTGCCATGTTATTTTTAAAATTAGGAAAAAAAAAAAAAAAAACCTCGGGAATTTGGTGTAATTATCAGAGCCGGTTGTTGTAAACTGAGACGTTCAAAGGAATCAGTGAATTTGCGTTGGAGCTTTAGTGCCAAAACAGGAAGTCATGTGACATTCTGAGCCAATCACCATCCAAACCTGATGAAGTTTAGAACACATTTAACCACGTCAATTCAGACTTGAAATCAGTGTCAACATCTACAAAGTAACCGTGATCATGATGCGCATGCACACTCACACACACCTGAGCGATGCATAAAGAATAGATAATTATGGACCCACAGAATCCACACGATAAAGACTATGTCAGTGTGTATGAGAAGAATCTGTCACATGTTCTACCACACACACACGCGCACACACCATAAACGCATCACAACCTTTCCATCCAATTCAAGTGAAATCTCTGATTTTCAGTTGATTTCATATCACTGATCTGAAAAATCTAAACGTAACAATGCAGTTTAAAAACAGGAAGAGAAAAAGAAGTCAGACGATTATTGGACTCAGATGAACCTGAGTATCAAGCTAAGAGAGATATAGTGTCCAGCCGTCACACAGCTCACCTTAACACCCAGAACACTGTGTGAGAGCGCTTTCTAACCCCCAGTCACAAGACATCTAATTGCTAATCTATAATCCTTTTAATACGCTTCTGCCTTTTTTCCGATTGATCCTTTTCCAGGCGGAACAGCAGCACCCACAGCTACATTAATCCTGTTATTGAAAGCCTGGAGTGTGGCTCTAGAAATCCAAATAACTCTTTTACCCTTGTCACCCACACTCCCCACCCAGCGGCTCCCACTTATTGTCTGTAATTGATAACCTCATCAAAGGGAGACAAAGGAATATAAAACAACAGGTTAAAGGCTTTTTCAGCAGCATTCTGTGTGCTGATGTAGCGCTGGTGGAGCTGAATGTGCTGCTGCTCAGGAGATGATCAGAGGAAAAACTGAAGCTCAGGTACTGATGCTATCGCTCACAGATCATTAGCTTGATGCTACTTCTTAGTCAGTGTGGCGGCATTGTGTGTGTATTGTTGATGGGACTGAGCCTCTTTCACCCAATAATGAGTTACAGAAAGTGAATTCACCCCTATTTAATAATTTTGACATTTTGTTAACCTAAAGCCTAGAATTAAAATGCAACAAATCCATATTTTTTTCTGTTAATTTGCACAGAGAAGTTAAAAGTTTCAAAGTGAAAAGTTAGTTCTAAAAAGTTTCTTGCATTAATTAAACATAAGCAACTGTGATATCTAGGTTTGATAAGTATGTATGTTCTTTTAATGTAGCGTCACTTAAAGTATCTCAGGAACAACCTCCTGCCTTCAGATCACCTTCTAGATCACAGGATAACTTAACTGTCCAACACGTTTGGAATCAGCAGTTAACCTGAGAACTGAAATAAAAGCAGCTGATTGGTCCTTCAGACAGGAAGTGAAGTCAAACACAAAGACAGCAGCACGGGTTCAAAGACCTTCAAAACAAGTCTGTCACAAAGTTGTGGAAGGACCCTCATCAGGTGATAGAAACAGATTTCATGGCTCTGAATCTACCTGGAAGCTCCATTTAGTCCATCATTAAGAAGTGAAAGTGCAGCACCTGATGAAATCAGGACGTCCATCAAAGCTATGAGACAGAAGATAACAGGTCAGAGAATCCAACCGGCAACGTAGACAGACTCAGTTTTAAACTCACCATTTAAAACTGACTGATAAGCTGAGTGTTTTTTATCAATCAAATGAATTGATCACAAACAGTTTAAAATGTCACCCACATTTCATACTGATAAAATTTATGAGCACAATGAAATGGTCATAATTTTAGTGTGTCAGTGTGTGTGTGTGTTAATTTTAGTGTGATGGTGTGTTTTATCAATCACTTCCTGGCATGTAAATGAGAAAATACTGTAGTAACGCTTCTTTCAATGCAAACGATAAAAGATGCCAGTAACAGACGTTTATGAATGAGAGAACACGGTTGCGTGATATTTGGCCATATTAAAGGACCATACCACCCATTTTGCATGTTTGAGCCTAATATATTTAATTTTCATACATGTTACGTTACTGACAATCATTTCCCAAAGGATAAAACCATATTTCAGCTTTCCTGATATTTTGCAAAATCTCTTAATCTTTCAAAATCAAATATTCAAGTGATACACCCACCTTAAAAATCCATGTTTCTCCTGCTAATAGTTACACAGCCTTATGAAGTCACGGTCCTTTAAATTTTTCCATAAACGCAGGTCTTCTTTTGGGACTATATTCCCCGGTGGAGGCATACATTCACTCCACGCTTTTTATTGAGCTTAAACACTAAAATTACATAACTTCTAAAAAAACCTGAATACACGTCTTGTTGGTGATGATGGATTACCTATCCCAAGAACGTTTACAGTATCAACAAGTTGATTTTAATAGCAGAATGAACTGAAACCAGTGGAGGTCTGGAAGGTATAGGAAGGATCTGGAAGTCATAAAAGCTCAGTTTGTGTTGGTAAAGAAAATTAAACACTATAAAAAAAGCTTCAAAATACAGTAATGAGCTCAAAATCTATACACACATAATTTAATATGCTACTTATAAAACTTCCCTTTATTAATGAAACATGATGTTAAAAACCTGCATAAGCTGTTTTCCCTGCATGTTTTGCATCAGTCTTGCTTTATGACGTCTCATATACGTGTCACAAAACCCCGACAATTTGGTAAGCTGAAGAATAAACCACTAAAATGATTAACATGAAAATAACATAAGAAACATTTATGGCTTCACTTTTCTCCTTTAAGGATCAAATTCAGCATTTTTATTCCTTGAAGTCACTCATTCCATGCACGCTCCTTAACCTCGAACCTTAAAATGAAACGGCTTCTGCTTTATGAAATTAAGGGCTTCTGTTTACCACTTCAGGATGATGACTGCCTCATAAAGCAGCTAAGGCTGAAATTTATGTTTGATTTCAAAACTAAACGGCGCTTTTTTCCTTTGCAGCATTTTTATCCTCACTTGATGAAGTCGTGTTCGTGAATGACTCCACGCATCGCCGTGCTTTGCTTTTTATTACTAATTGTAAAGCTTTTAGGCATTGTCGTATCTTACAGCACGGCATAAACTGTCTCTCTTTGTCCGTACGGGCTCCATCACTGCTACATTTTTATTTCTAAAGCTTCCTGGTAAATTGCCAACATATTAATGTTATCTAAAAGAGGAGATACATGATCCTGGTTGCCTGAGCTCAGATGTTTCCTTATAGTTATTCCCAAAAGCTTTTCTGAGACTACAAGAGATCTTTAAGGTGTCTGTCTGACTGGGTGGAATTGTCCCCACAAGAACCTAAAAAATATTTTAAAAAATCTCTTATCCAAATGTCTGAATTCAAGTTAGCTGTAAGAGACATTTCAGGCCGTCAGGTGTTGTTGCTGCTTTTCTGAAAGTGCTGTCATGAAGCTTCCTTCAATCTGCGTTTATTCATGTGTTTTTATGCTTTTAAATGTCTCGATTTTATGTGTAATTTGTAAATAGTTTTGAGTTTTTGTTATCGTCATATTATTAAAGGACCATACCACCCATTTTGTATGTTTGAGCCTAATATATTCAATTTCATACACATAATGTTATGGGTTCATTCTTGAGTGTACCAGAATGAACTGAAACCAATGGAGGTCTGGAAGGTAGAAAAAACATTTTTAATTCACCGTTCCACTAGTATGCTTTGGGAAATGATTGTCAGTAATGTAACGTGTATGAAAATTGAATACATTAGGCTCAAANAAAAAAAAAAAAAAAAAAAAGGCAAAGTAAAACTGCCAAAATGAGCTCGGAGTCCAGAAGGTTAAAGGTAGCAGGATAAAATACGATTATTTTAAAGAAATTAGGGTTTTTTAAGAAATTAGGGTTTTAGAAGTCTGGCGTCTTCATGGCTCCTTCACTGCAGATTAAACAACCTGCTGCTTCAGCTGAAGTGACAACACAGTTCTCAGTGAAAATAGTAAAAAAATAAATAAATAAAAGACACTCGTGGGGCCTCATGCAGACCCCAGTAGACTGGTGAAGGGTCCTTTTCTCAGCCTGTTCCTAACTGGAGATATGATTCAGGTTAAATCTACCACACTGATTGACAGGGTAAAGGTTTTTTTTTTTTTTTACAATAATTACACCAAGTGTCACTCTCACCACAACAAACATACATACTGAGTTTCCAATTCATCTGAAGCCCAAAGAAATCTTCCATCTTCCAGTAATCTTCCAAAGATCATTAGTAAATTCCAGATTGTAAAAGTTGTAAAGATTATCTTGCCTGATTATCTTTTCCTGTGGTGGATGTCTGTTAGAAATGTATTTTGCTTCCTGTAACCTGATCAGAAGCACTGTGACTCCAAATTGTCCATTACACGGATTAAACATATATGACTGGACATGTTGTCGTCTTGGGGAGCCGTGAGGACGCAGAGGACGCAAGTGTGATCTGGTAAAGACGGACGCTGAGTGAGATGGAAGAGATCATAAACACAACGATGTCTTCATAGCAGAAATGATAAAGAGTAAGAAAGTCTGACCTGTCTGCCTTTAGACTTACATAACTAACAATCAATATGTTAATTACTTCTCTTCATCGTTGTTAATTACTTCTCTTCTTGTTTTTGTTCGGTGTAGAAAATATAGCTTGATTCTTCCGGCTCCTTGTCAGGATTCTGTTTGAGTGTGTGTGTGTGTGTGTGTGTTCTCCACACACCAGAGGAGCTGCAATATTTATCGTTGTTATTACATGTCGGCTGACATTTTTAACATTTGTAAGCAGCATGAAATGATCCTACACACACACATGGAGACAACATGGAAAGCTCACATCACAGACTGATGCTTTAATGCAACTTTAAAGGACCATACCACCATTTTGCATGTTTGAGCCT
This sequence comes from Lucifuga dentata, assembly GCA_014773175.1. Classification (NCBI taxonomy): domain Eukaryota; kingdom Metazoa; phylum Chordata; class Actinopteri; order Ophidiiformes; family Bythitidae; genus Lucifuga; species Lucifuga dentata. The sequence goes on from VXCM01002692.1 coordinate 24,269, forward strand.
AATATATTCAGTTTTCATACATGTTACGTTACTGACAATCATTTCCCAAAGGATAAAACTATATTTCAGTTTTCCTGATATTTTGCAAAATCTCTTAATCTTTCAAAATCAAATATTCAAGTGATACACCCACCTTAAAAATCCATGTTTCTCCTGGTAATAGTTACACAGCCTTATGAAGTCACGGTCCTTTAAATTTTTCCATAAACGCAGGTCTTCTTTTGGGACTATATTCCCCGGTGGAGGCATACATTCACTCCACGCTTTTTATTGAGCTTAAACACTAAAATTACATAACTTCTAAAAAAACCTGAATACACGTCTTGTTGGTGATGATGGATTACCTATCCCAAGAACGTTTACAGTATCAACAAGTTGATTTTAATAGCAGAATGAACTGAAACCAATGGAGGTCTGGAAGGTAGGAAAACATTTTTAATTCCCCTTTCCAGTAGTATGCTTTGGGAAATTATTGTCAGTAACATTACGTGTATAAAAATTGAATATATTAGCATCAAACATGCAAAATGCGTGGTATGGTCCTTTAAATGGCAGCAAGTGTATCCTGTAGCAGCCTGTGACATCACCCATTTTTTGCATTTTATGAAATAACAGATAATGAAGTCGTTTTTGACTTAGAGTTAAAACTGACTTCATTAGAAATCATAAAAACAGCCTTTGCCTTATTTCCTCAGTATCTCTATAATACACACGCATAATCCCCATATGATGAAACACGTAAGCGTGAACTTGAGGTCACATTGATGTGTAGAGAAAGTGACCTGCCTGCGTTCCACTCGATTAAGCCCGAGTCAGTCGAGTGCAACACTTGCGCAAATGCAGAGTTTCTGGGTTGGAGAGAGGAAGTAGAGAAGAGGGAGAGTTTCCAGCAGCTGAGATTTGAGTAAAGGAAGGAGAAAAGGTCGCAGAGAGGAGGCCTGCAGAGGGTGTCTGTGCTTCAGCAGGTAATTAATTCCCCTCCATTAAAACGCTCTAAGTTTCATCAGATGTTCCGCGAGGACTTCAGGCGCTGCTCTTTCACACACAATCAGTATTAATTAAAATGTTTTCCACTGTGTTGTTGAACTTTTAATAAGGATAACAAACACCCAGTGAGGAGCCCATATAGCTTTCTTTAGAAATGCATATCGTTAATGTGAGCTTAACCTCTGTCTCTGTCATCTTCAACGCACTGATGTGGCTCTAATGGAATTTGGGAATGCATGTGATTACTTTAGAACTTTAATAAGTTTGTCAAGATGCATACCATATATACTCCAGTATAAGCTGAGATTTTACTGCCAAATTTCACAAAGTGTATCGGGGGTCGGCTTATACGCGAGAAAGTCAGATTTGATCCCAGAGAAGGAAATTTCCAGGGGTGGAAATACTACCATTACCACTACCCATGAAAATAGTTTAAATCAGACCTTAGAATGAGATATTTCCTGATAAAACATCTTATCAGCACATTTTGCGGTGGCCGGTAAGCTCTGCTGTGATTGGTCAAAGACAAAAGAATGGGCCAATCAGAGACGACCTTATAAAGGTGCTGTTTCATACCGGTATGGTCCCATTATTTGGTAGTCTTGTTCAACATGTTTTGTGCTTTATTAGCAAGAAACTTGAGATAGATACAACACATGATGGAAATGACACAACTCAGAAGAGGAAAACAGCATCGTATGTGTAACATGTCAAATACACGTTACACAGAGCAGGACTGGAATGAACTGTTTGGTGATTCAGACGAGGAAGAGGAGTTCAGAAAAGTTAATATCAGCTAGTGTCAGTTACGGTAATCAGCTATTGAAATAAATATCATGTTTACCGGTACGTGGATTATTTTCAGAAAATCATAGGAATACTATGACAATACCCAGAAAAACAGGTAATTTGCTAAACAAAGAAATTGATGGAACAACATCAGGGGGTCGGCTGATATACGGGTTTCTTTAAAAGTCTAAATTTGCAGGTCAAAATTGGGCGGTCAGCTTATACACCAGATGAGCTTATAGCTGAGTATATACGGTAGCTCCTAGAAGGATCTCCCAAGGCAAAGTGGTCCCAGATGAGAAGATCCTTCATGAGAGATACCAAAAAGGATAAAGTCACCTCTCCCGGAATAGGGAAACTGTTTTAAAGTCGTGTTGTGGAAAACTGCTCGTAGCAGGTTATGAGCTTCTCTTCCATTTCTATCGCTTCTGATTACAGCACATACAGCTATTCTCATTGGAAGGGTGAGCCGATGTGTTAAAGCTGAATTAGGCTGAACTTTGACAGCAGCTGCAAAATGGAACGTTGCTCAAGGCGGAGCGCCGCGAAGTATCTCAGGAACAACCTCCTGCCTTCAGATTGCCTTCTAGATCACATCATAACTTAATTGTCCAACATCTGTTTGGAATCACAGCAGTTAACTAGAGAACTTTAACAAACGCAGCTGTTTACTTTGGCCCTTCATATCAGATCATTTGAATGCTATATTAAAAGGGGATGCATACTTATTAAGCCTAGATATGGCAGTTGTTTATTTTTAATTAATGCAAGAAACTTTTTAGCAGTCATTTTTCATTTTGAAACTGTTGTTTTGTACGGATTAGCAGGAAAAACTATGCATTTGTTGCATTTTAATCAGATGCTTCAGCTTAACATAATGTCCAAATTGTTAAATGGGGTGTATTCATTTTCTATCACTGTAGATAATTGTGAAACTGTGATTATTTCTCTGACTACAATCGTACTGTCTCCTCAAACTATGACACCCCGAGTTCCAACACGATAACCATGCAGACATATTTTCCTGGTGGCGAGAGGAAGTTAGCGGCCGTCTGTCAGACAACCTGCAGAAACACATTTCACCTTCCAGTCACAATGCAACACAGAAACTAGACATTTGACTTTATCTTGCTAATTTTTTAGCAATAATATGTGTTGGGTTTAATTTATGATGAGAAATTGTGGCTGTGGGAGTTTCCTGGTTGTAGGTTACAGGGTTACCTACTGCTTTCTATAATAATAACAAAAAGAACCCTAAACATACCGTATCTTTTCTGACCTGAGATGAACCAAAGACCTTTTGGCCAGTATTGTCCAAAACCTTCTAGACACAACGAATGACAGTGGAGAGGAGCTGTGGTAACGTACCCATCACGCCACTGTGAAGATTCAGCAGTGATTAATGAAAATGAATATTTCATGCCAATTAAAATGATTAAGGCTGGAGGGCTTTTCGCTGTTAGTCTGAATTGCTGCAGGAATGAGGTGGCAACAAAGCTGAGAAGCAAATTGCATTAGTAAGTTGAGGAGAACTGTATTAAAATGCAAATGTACAGCTGTTAATAGTTCTTCAAAAACCAATAATCCCCCACAGTCAGCCATGTGTCAAAATGGTTAATGGAAAAATATCCCAGAGGTACGCAGGGTCCTTTTTCCATTCCGCTTCTGATTAAAGCCGAAATTCTGTTCGGAGAGAAGCGCCGTTTAAGTCAGGATAGGATTGGCAGAGACGGCTTATTGTGGGCAAGATCCCAGACTTATTGTTCTGATGCTCTGATTCCCAGATACGTCCCCTCACGGGAAGACGCTCCGTCATCAACAAGAGGCCTTCAGGCTGCAGGTCTGATCTGCAGGTATTGCAGCCATTTATCACACCACTGCACAGATCAGAACAAATACTAATGATATTTATCTTGTGAGATAAATATCTCACAAGATAAATATCATAAGAGATATAAGATATAAGAGGACGCAGTTTAAAACATGCATTTTAAGTCACACAGGACAAGAGCTAAATAAATATGCTGGTTATTTGTGTCTCATATTTATATTATGTGATTATGAAATGTTCTCGATATATTTTCTCAGACGCGCAGTAAGACTAAATTAAAAAGATGTTAACTGAGACATAACTGACAAAGGAGTGACTTTATATGGACATATTTGCATAACTGGGTACTTAAAGGACATGTTACGTTATTGCTAACCATTTTCCAAAACAGAAAACTGTATTTTGGTTTTTGTTATTTTGCCAAATTCCCTAATCTTTCAAAATCATCCACCTTAAAATTTAATGTTTCACCTACTAAGACGCGATTGTAGAAGACATGACCGTTTTAATTTCTCAGTAAAAGCCGTCTTCTCCTGGTATTGAGAAATTAAAATGACTTTCTGGTATTTTCTTCCACGCAACTCCGTGTTGGATCGGTGTCAAAGTGTCTGACAAAAAAATGTAATATACATTCGGATTACCTATTTGAAGCACGTTCTGAGTCTCTACAAGTTGATTTTTATAGCTGAAGCCAGTAACAATCTGGAAGGTAGAAAAAACAATTGTAAAATTTACCGCTCCAGTATATATTTTGGAAAATGGTTGGCAGTAGTGCAGGTTGTATTTATTGGGCTCAAATATGCAAAATCACTGGTATGGTCCTTTAAAATGGAATACTGTATTATATTCTTGTCATGACCCTTTGTGTTCCACTGCATAACAGCAGCTGGAATAATTTAGTTTTGCTCTGTTTGATTGTTAGAAATGCCTGATTCAAAATGCAGATCCTGTCAATTTAAGACAAAAATCATGAAACATGAGAGAAAAAAAGCAAAGAAAACAACAACACAATCCAAAGTATCTTGTTTTACCACAAAAAAAGAGTTTGGTTTTTTTGTCGTAACCAGACGAGACAACTTCCTGTTCATATGCTTCACAACAAGACAAAGACAGTCAAAGCCTGAGAGACGACACCTGTGGATAAACCGACAGTAACGCGTTTACACAATCTCATTAACTTTTATGACACGCTTATTATGACAATCTGTTACAATGCATATCAGGTTATTATAAGCATGTGCACAGGCAGCCTATTCTGTAAATGCATAAAGGGGGAAACAGCTTCACCTTAGACTCTGACGGTTAAATCAAAGCATGGGCTAAATGCTATGACAGTAGATTACTCAGAATTACATTAGTGTCCTGAAAATCACGTTTTCCTCTCTGTCAAGCTGTAAAGATCAAATCACAAGTGGAGAAAGCTAAAAATAATAGCCTCATGTCCATATTTAATATTCTTAACTTGAACAACACGAGTAAAATAATCATGTTGTTTCATGTTCAACATGAAACATGAAACATTACCTTCAACTGTGTCTGAAGGTAAAACTGACTGGTTTTGGTAAGGATCCATAACCAATAAAATCAATATAATATACTGTATAATGATCTATTTCCACCTAATCAGATTTTGCATGATTCAGGCTTTAATTTTTTTTCTTCTTTACAAATTCCTTCCAATTTTACCAAAATTTGTTCTATAACATTTGGGCCTGATGAAAGGTTACATATGGGGTTGTTGATACCCCATACATGTCCTACACAGCCGCGAAAAAGTGTTTGCCCTTTCCTATTTTTGCATATTTGTCAAACTTAATCGTGTCAGATCTTCAAACAAAACTGAATATGACAAAGACAGCCTGAGTGAACACAAAATACAGTTTTTGAATATTTCATTTATTGAAGGAGAAAATCTCTCCAACACCTACATCACTATGTGAAACAGTAATAACCCCCTAAACTTAACAACTGATTGTTCCACATTTAGCAGCAACAAACCCTTCTGATAACTGGAGATAAAATCTTCCTCATCATGTGGAGGAAGTTCGTTCCTCTCTTCTTTGCTGCTTTAATTCAGACACACTGGAGGTTTTCCAGCATGAACGGCCTGTTTAAGTCCTGCAGCATCTCAGTGAGCTTCAGTCTGGGCTTTGACTAGGCTGCTCCAAGACCTCCATGTAGATTTTTTTTTTTAGATATTCAGAGATGGACTTGTTCTTTGCTTTGGATCGTCGTCTTGCTGCAGAAGTTTCACATCAGGACTGATGATGGATTTTCTGTTCAGGATTTTCTGGTAGAAGCAGAATTCATGGTTCTATCAATTATGGCTGAAGCAGCAAAGCAACCCCCTACCATCACACTACCACCTCCATGTCTGACTGTTGCTATGACGATCTTAACCCCACCATCACGCTACCACCTCCATGTCTGACTGTTGCTATGACGACCTTAACCCCACCATCACACTACCACCTCCATGTCTGACTGTTGCTATGACGATCTTATTGTGGAACGCTGCATTAGTTTTACAGCTGATGGAATGAGTCCACGTCTTCCAGAAAGTTCCACTTTCCACTCATCATCCACAGAACATGACCCCAGAAGGCCTGAGGTCATCAGGTGTTTTTGGTAAATGTGAGTCGAGTCTTCATGTTCCTCTTGGTTAGTCGTGGTTTTCACCTCACAACTCTCCATGGATTCATTTTAGCTGAGCCTCTTTCTTTAGTCCCGCCTCTTTCTGATGGTGGAATCATGAATGCTGACTTTATCTTTTTTTTCTCATCTGTCTGTGTATATAGTTGTGATTAACGCCACGATCGGCATAAACCATTTTTATATATATGCAGCTTGATCTTGCATCAGACAGATAACATATAGTGCGTAGGTGAATGTGTGTAAGTGTGTGACATTCACCGGCCCTCCATGACCAACCTATCATGTTTTATTTAAAACTAACAAACGATTTCTATCAAGGAGGGCTAAACACCTGAACAACAACACAAAGACAGACAAAAACATGTAACAGTAATAAACAGTCTGGTGGTTTAATTTATGAAGCAGCAAAGAGGCTAAAAACCTACGACACAACAGACCAGGACAAACAACAACACATAGACAAGCAGTGACAGCCATAAACAGTCTACTTATTTAGATTGTGAAGTTCCATGCACCAAATCCAGATCACCAGAATCCTGATCCCCCTGAGAACACCCAGCACTAAGTGGTGGTGACGGCCTCAAACACTGGTCCAGCAACCTCAGAGACCCAGATCACAGCTTAAGATCGGGTCTAATTGTAGCTGGTGTGTCGGGCCGGGACCTAAACACAAACACAGAACCTGATCAAAGTACGGGGACCCCTCTGAGCCCAACAGAAGCCACATGGCCAGGCGCTGACACGGCGCTGACCACCGCTGACTTTATCTATGGCGAGTGAGTGAATGAGTGAATCAGTGAATCAGTGACTCTGACCTGCAGCCTTGTTGCAGTGCCTCATCTTCAGTCAAATATTAGAGTATTTCACTCACTGCTATGCAGAATAGCATTGTCTATTTACAATTTGTACTTGAATAAAATATAATTGGAATTGTATACTTGTAAAACTGAATACAAAAATAATCTAGTCTTTTACAGTACCTACTTTGTAAATCTACCTTGCAAGAAAGTAATTAAAGTATTTTTCAGGCGTAGGACTAAGGCCTTACAGGTATGCCCTTTGACGTCAGCCGTTATCAGGCAGACCCTGAAGCTCAGTAGGTCTCCCTCTCTTGAGATTAACAGTTTTTACTATTAATTGTGCTTGTAAAATGTCGCCTTGTCGAAACCGTTAAACCTTTACCCAAAGCTTTACAAGCCACGGTTTACAAACTGTGAGAAAAAAAGTCTCGGTTCACATGGATAAAAAGACCATCAGCCTTTTCTCAGAGCATCTAGCAACAGCCAGAAAGTCCTCTCTGTTACTCACGCTGCTCACGGTGTGTGTGTGTGTGTGTGTGTGTGTGTGTGTATGTGTATGTGTATGTGTGTGTTAGACCAGGGNCCACACACACACACACACATACATATTCAATGTTCACTCAATATTCAGTATACATTTGGATAACATTAACCACAATATTCTATATTAACTATATTCATTGGCAAATAGGTTAACATTCTCACCTCCAATAAAGTGCTGTGTAAAACCTGTCAGCTAAAATGTCATGTCTCTGAAACAAGCTCATCTGCTGTGTGACTGACAGTCCAGAGCTGCTGAATCTGAGTCATCACCAACGAGACATGTATTCAGGTTTTTTTTAGAAGTTATGTAATTTTAGTGTTTAGGCTCAGTAAAAAGCGTGGAGTGAATGTATGCCTCCACCGGGGAATATAGTCCCAAAAGAAGACCTGTGTTTATGGAAAAATTTAAAGGACCGTGACTTCATAAGGCTGTGTAACTATTAGCAGGAGAAACATGGATTTTTAAGGTGGGTGTATCACTTGAATATTTGATTTTGAAAGATTAAGAGATTTTGCAAAATATCAGGAAAGCTGAAATACGGTTTTATCCTTTGGGAAATGATTGTCAGTAATGTAACATGTGTGAAAATTTAATGTATTAGGCTCAAACGTGCAAAATGGGTGGTATGGTCCTTTAACACACGAATGAAACATCTGAAAGAAACGGAGTAAAACAGAACTTTTCGAGTGCTGGAAGATGAGAACTGTGACGGTTTCGACTTGTGATTGGTTTTTATCTCACAGTGTGTCCCAGCGGTGCAGACTGTATTACAGCTGGACAGCTGTGAGTGAGATCGATGCAAACACTTCAGCATGTCTTCATGTCAGACTGCAGCTCAGATTTTAATGCAAAGTGTAGCTGATTCTGAAGGTGAAATATTGACTGTAAACTGTATAAACGAGCTGGAATCATGTCTGGCAGGACATATTATTAGCTGCTGCTGCTGCTGCTGTTAGCTAAACAATAATTAAAGGGTGTTTCTTTGACTTTTTAACTTCTCATTTGGTGAAATTATTGCTGTGAACAGATTTTAAAATAAAATTGCAAAGAATTATGCAATTTAATGATGTGATTGGCTGCTTCAGCCATAAACTGTTCAACTGAAACAAGTGAAACAGGAACAAAAGGGCAAAGTGTGAAAAATTAAACTGTGATGTTCCACCATTCATCCAAATGACTTCATCAGTCAGAAATTATGTTAAACCTCCAGTAATTACAGTTAGTAGTCTTATGAATTTACAGTGTATGCACTCTTCTTTTTTTTTTTTTTTTTTTTTTTTGGTAGCAGTTGTCAGTGAGTTTGTTGTGTCAGTAGCACTTTTCTGAATCATTCCTCACGTCTGCTGAGGTGATGCAGCACAGATGCAGCAGTTCAGGTGGAGGTCGTGGAGCTGCTTTCAGGTTACAGTTCAGTCCCGCCGGGTCTCTGGCGGCCCGACCAGCAGCCGCAGCACCAGGAACCAGCACAACACAGACACCAGCACCAGACTGGTAGCTTCGTGTTCCATCGATGCCAAGCAAAGCCAGCGGCTGATTGGAACTTTCAGCAAAGACAAAGAGAAACGGTGTCATAAGTTCTCTGAGCAGGAGAACGTCACCGTCTCTCTGAGTGTGAACCTCATCAAAGTGGCTTTTCATTATCCATATCCATATCTGTTCAATCAACTACATTATCCATATCTGTACTCGGGTGGGCGGGACTTAGATCATTAGTCTGGTTTTATTATTTTTTTAAATGAACTGACAGTGTAAAGACAGTAGAGAGCACCAGGTTAGAGTTGGCTGACCACGATGTACCTGTGATTTCAGGTGAGGGACGACATCGAAATGTGCACCAAAGCTAACTTGCTACTTAGCTTAGAAGCTACAAGAAGCTAGTAGAAGCTAGTAGAAATGTGTGTTAGTATCAGTATGTTGTGTGTGAATGTCCACAGTAAGTGAATGTGTGTGTGTTTAGCTGTGGACTGAGAATAATGTTGAGCTGATTGTGAGGATAGCAACTATAGCTAATAGATGCTACTATGCTAAACTATAGCTAATAGTTGCTGCTATGCTAGTGTGGACAGAGTGGCTGTGAGTAGCTCTGTGTAGAGAGGAGCTCTGTGATCGGCTGCTTGGATGATCACGCAACCATGTGACACAGCTCTAGTAAGAGCTACCTAATAAGATTTTTTTTTCCTTCAACGAGTACGGATAGTGACACATTTTACTAGGATGGTACTCGTACTTGTAAAAAGTGCATTATCCGTAATGGGTACTCGTTTCATCTGACTCATCCCTAGTGATGAATTTAGCTGTTTCTTGTGTTATTGCGCAACAAATTTGGCAACATTTTGACAATGCACTTGTGTGCTTTAGATAATCTTTCTGCTAAGCAATAACAGCAAAGAAAAGAACAAACATGTACTACTGGTTTATTTCTTAACCTAAATCACTATCAGTCAACTCAGAGTTTCACACATAGATACTGGAGTATAAACCGACTCCCTGATGTTGTTCCATCAGTTTATTTGTTTAACAAATTACCTGTTTTTCTGGGTATTGTCATAGTATTCCTGTGATTTTCTGAAAATAATCCACGTACCGGTAAACATATTTATTTCAGCAGCTGATTACCGTAACTGACCAATCACAGCAGAGTTTACTGGCTGCTGCAAAATGTGCTGATAAGATGTTTAGTCAGGAAATATCTCATTCTAAGGTATGATTTAAACTATTTTCATGGGTAGTGGTAATGGTAGTATTTCCACACCTGGAAATTTCCTTTTGGGGATCAAATCTGAATTTCTCATGTATAAGCCGACCTCCGATTTGCTTTGTGATATTTGGTAATAAAAACTCGGCTTATACTCAACTATATATGGTAGATTTACTCTCATTTTCTCCATTATAATTATCTGAGCAGTCGCTGTTGTTTTAGGCACGTACTGTAAATGAGAGGTCAGCGTTCCTGTAGCAGCCAATAGAAAGTCATCTGTGCAGAATGCTAATCAGGAAGATGATGTGCTGAGACATTTAGCTCAGAATTCATTCCAAACACCCTTAAACTCAAAGGTTGTTTGAGTTTGGCTGTCATGTTGTTGGTTTACAGTTCAAGCCCAGAAAAGGTTTACTACATTTTAATTGGTAAGGTCAAATGGAAGCAACAGAAAACATGGCAGTAAATCTGTCTGAAGACAAACCTTCAAGGGGAGTAATTCCCTTCACCGTGTAGCTGCTCATGATGAAGTTGGCTCATGGAGGTCAGATTATATTTCATCTGCTATAACAGCTGGGCTGAACTGGATGATTCTGGGCAGGAAATTGTGGGGAGCAGAGGCCGAACATTTGCATGAATTCGTAGAATGACAGCATTTGCAGAAAAAAATGCAGGAGTTACAGAGAATTGTGACCTTATACAAGTGATGTGAATCAGGTGGGCCATAATGAGCTTCATCTCCTGCTCATCCTCATCTCTCACTCACTAAGGCTCTTCAGTTTTGCTGAAGGATGCTCCACGTTTGGACATCAGACATCTTTTACATTTGGTACAAGAAGCAGGAATGAACAGTGGCAGCCACACACAAACATATTTGAACATGAGATTTATGCTTTAGTTAAAGATTTTCGTAAGGAAATGTTTTGCTTTAACAAAGAGAAATGGCTTAAACAATGATGACGACCCGTGGCTCAGGTTAAAGGACCATACCATCCATTTTGCATGTTTGCGCCTAATATATTCAATTTTCACACATGTAACGTTACTGTCAATCATTTCCCAAAGGATTAAACTGTATTTCAGCTTTCCTGATATTTTGCAAATTCTCTTATCTTTCAAAATCAAATATTCAAGTGATACACCCACCTTAAAAATCCATGTTTCTCCTGCTAATAGTTACACAGCCTTATGAAGTCACGGTCCTTTAAATTTTTCCATAAACGCAGGTCTTCTTTTGGGACTATATTCCCCGGTGGAGGCATACATTCACTCCACGCTTTTTATTGAGCTTAAACACTAAAATTACATAACTTCTAAAAAAAACCTGAATACACGTCTTGTTGGTGATGATGGATTACCTATCCCAAGAACGTTTCCAGTATCAACAAGTTGATTTTAATAGCAGAATGAACTGAAACCAATGGAGGTCTGGAAGGTAGGAAAAACATTTTGAATTCACCGTTCCAGTAGTATGCTTTGGGAAATGATTGTCAGTGATGTTACGTGTATGAAAATTGAATATATTAGGCTCAAACATGCAAAATGGTGGTAGGGTCCTTTAACATCGTCACCTCCGATGAAGCGCCATGTAAACCAGGTGTCATGTCTCTGAAACAAACACATTCACTGTGTGACTGACAGAGCTGTTGAATCTGAATCAGGACTATTTTTTTATTTTTTTGTACAATGCTGCCTTTAACACTTGATTTGGTTTAGTTTCATACAGAAAAAAACATCCAATCAAAGAGAAATATATCAGCAAAAGTCATGTGAGAAGACTCACTACGCTTATTGGCCAGAAATGTTTGGGGGCAGAGAAAGAACATGGAAACAGGAAAAAGTTTACTGTGCTGGGAAAACTAAATAACACAGAACAAAAATGAATGAGGATCTTTTCACAGTCATAGCTCATCGTGGGGTCCATAAACCAAGAAACGCTGAATTTGACTTCATAAAAGCAGGTGGAATTAATAAAACACAGTGCAAGACTTAACAGACTTAACATGTGGATAAGGGCAAATATTGTCACGCAACCATGTTCCCTCATTCATGAACACTGTTATGTATGATGATGATTCACTCAATCACTTTCTTTGATTTGGCACCTCATGATGCCTTTATTCCTACCTTGCCAACTCTATACTATTATAAAATAAAAGGCATATAAAAATAAATGGTTTATTCAACTTGTCTCTGTAGTTTATTGACTTTACTCAAATATGTTGACAAAGAAACATGGAAGCATTTCCATTGAGCTAAATATGGTAAAAACAAGTACAGGAAAGACATTTATTGTTGTCATTTAGACAGAAAAGGAATTTAATTTGAGGGTCAAAATCATTTTGGAAATATTCCATAATTCAGTCCCATTCATTAGGTCCAGGTTACTGTGGAGTCTTTTTTATTTTATTTTTATGGTTCTTTTTAGGTTTGATTCATTCTTTGTGACTGGAGTGGACTGTAACTGAAGACCTCAACTTGTCACTGCTGCATTTCTCTCAGGTTAAAGGACCATACCATCCATTTTGCATGTTTAAGACTAATATATTCAATTTTCATACATGTTACGTTACTGACAGTCATTTCCCAAAGGATAAAACTATATTTCAGCTTTCCTGATATTTTGCAAAATCTCTTAATCTTTCAAAATCAAATATTCAAGTGATACACCCACCTTAAAAATCCATGTTTCTCCTGCTAATAGTTACACAGCCTTATGAAGTCACGGTCCTTTAAATTTTTCCATAAACGCAGGTCTTCTTTTGGGACTATATTCCCCGGTGGAGGCATACATTCACTCCACGCTTTTTATTGAGCTTAAACACTAAAATTACATAACTTCTAAAAAAACCTGAATACACGTCTTGTTGGTGATGATGGATTACCTATCCCAAGAACGTTTACAGTATCAACAAGTTGATTTTAATAGCAGAATGAACTGAAACCAATGGAGGTCTGGAAGGTAGGAAAAACATTTTTAATTCACTGTTCCAGTATGCTTTGAGAAATAATTGTCAGTAACGTTATTTGGCTGAAACATGCAAAATGGGTGGTATGGTCCTTTAAAATGGCCTCCGCGTACATACAGTTAGAATTTATGAGAGCTGTTAGCGTTAGTTTACTTCTGTTCTGAAGGTATTCAGCCATGGATCACATGTTCACAAATTCCCTGCAGGCTTGTTAAAAGCCAGCATTAAGGGCAAACTTTTGGAAGCAGCTCCTTAATGAGGACATCTATAAAAGCACCCTGTGGACCACCAATGAACACACAAACCCAGCCTCTCCTTTAATTACTGATAAGTTGTGAGCCAGCTAAGGCAGCGGATTTCCCCTCCCCGAGAGCCTCTAATCTGTTTAAAGCCGACTGCTGATCCTAACTGCTGCGTCGGAGGATTGGATGGCAGGTGCCACTGTGAAGTCCCACAACAGACGCTATCAGTCTCGCATCCCAATCTGCACATCTCTGAGGGGCTGGAATACGAGTTCGCCTCCACGTGTCCAACTTTCTGGCACGCTCGATTATTAGGAAATCTGTTCCATCACACATGGTGCCAGATCAGAAGAAGCTCCAAGAAGTAATTATAGTCAGGCACACAGCTTATGTGTTCTGGCTGTCTTTGCTGTGGAGGCAGTGTGACGCTTCCCACAGACTGTTTACACGCAGTCTGTTTACACACACGTGAAATATGGACGCATCAAACATATACGTATGCATTTTGGGCTTTAAATCAGGCATTTCACCAGCCTTAAGAAAATATACTGCTGAGATAAATTACAGCAGTGAAGCAGTCAGATAGTATCATTAATCTCTGCATGCTGACGTTGTTACTGACGTGCATTGTTATTCCTGAATGTTATGCTGCCTTGTAACGCTTTATAAGGACGTTCAGAGATCTGCTGTTATGTACGGAGCGTTTAGAAGAAACGAACAAGGTGTCAAACTTCAGTCGTTTCTAAATGTCGCACCAAAAGTCAGAAACTGTCGCATACTGAAACTTTCCAAACACGCTTACAGTCTTAAAGGACCATACCGGTGATTTTGCATGTTTGAGCCCAAGAAATACAATCATCATAATATTACATAACTGTCAACCGTTTTCCAAAACATGCTACTGGAGATTTTAAATTTGTTTTTTTCTGCCTTCCAGACTGCCATTAGTTCAATCCAATATGCTATAAAAACTTGAGTTAAGTAATTCAAAGCAGCAAGCTAAATGTCTTTTTTTTTTTTTTTTTTTTTTTTGTCAAAGTTACTTAATTTAACCAATCCAACATGCAGCGACAAGGAACAAAATGTATGTGTCCACAAGGGAATATAGTCTCAGCAGAAGACAGCTTTTTCAGAGAAATTAAATTAAATTAGAAATTAAAAATGGCTGTGCTTTCTACATTAGGATGTGTGTGTTAACACGTAATCACTGAATTTTAAGGTGGGTGTATCACCTGAAACATGTAATTTTTAAATGAAATTTAAAATTTTTGAAAAATGGTTGTCAGTAACATAATATGTATGTGGGATGTATTTATTGCGCTTAAACATACAAAATCACTGGTATGCTCCTTTAAGCCTGTTTTATGCTTCATTCATTTTTAAAAGTAACGAATAACTTTTGTGTAGAGGTACCAATTTATGGCAAGTCACAGCTCCTGATTCAAACTAACTTTATTAACAGACTGATTGAGAGTCGATCACAATGCCAGTCAGAAAAATCTGGTTTTTGTTTTATTAAATAAATTGATGTCTTTACCATTCCTTAAATTTGTATTAATGCATGACGTAGTTTTGCTGCTTTATGTTGGTGTATTATTGACCTCAACTGTGGAGGAGGAGGGATCAAGAGTAATTTAAAGAACCATACCACTATTTTGCATGTCTGAGCCTAATATATTCAATTTTCATACACGTAACGTTACTGACAATCATTTCCCAAAGCATACTACTGGAATGATGAATTAAAAATGTTTTTCCTACCTTCCAGACCTCCATTGGTTTCAGTTCATTCTGCTATTAAAATCAACTTGTTGATACTTGAAACGTTCTTGGGATAGGTAATCCATCATCACCAACAAGACATGTATTCAGGGTTTTTTTTTAGAAGTTACGTAATTTTAGCATTTAAGTGCAATAAAAAGTGTGGACTGAATGTATGCCTCCACCGGGGAATATAGTCCCAAAAGAAGACCTGTGTTTATGGAAAAATTTAAANCCGTGACTTCATAAGGCTGTGTAACTATTAGCAGGAGAAACATGGATTTTTAAGGTGGGTGTATCACTTGAATATTTGATTTTGAAAGATTAAGAGATTTTGTAAAATATCAGGAAAGCTGAAATACGGTTTTATCCTTTGGGAAATGATTGTCAGTAACGTAACATGTATGAAAATTGAATATATTAGGCTCAAACATGCTAAATGGATGGTATGGTCCTTTAAGTCAAGGAAAAATTTTGTAAGTCAAGGAATCCAAGAAAAGCTTTGTTGATTTGAAGATGTGGATTAGTAAATTAAGTCATGTGAGGATAAAAAATTACTGTGTATGGTGAATGAAATACATAAATTAAGAGGAATCAGAGTAATTTGAATGAAATTATTGCAATGACTTCCCCTTCACCCCAAACTTGGCTCTGCACGGGTTACACACCAGTAGTTTTTATTGATGGATGGATATTAAATCTGGAGTCATATGGCCAGAGATTTGTAGCCATTGGGTAACCGATTGGACCAACATGAGCCAAACATTTCACACGACGCACAATAACACCACAAAAACTCTGTTTTCTGTAACTACGTGTGGCAGACCAGCGTTTAACTCTGCATCGCAGCCCGTTGCTGTGCTGTGCTTTACTCTGTAATGGCTGAAATCAGGACTTACTCTTTACTATTCACCAAAATAAATCACACATATGAATGTTCCTTTGAAGTTCAAATTAAAATTTACTGTAATTTTTAATTCATATGTACATCTGCATCCCCACCTACCCCCATAAAGAAAATTCTGATGAATATTTCTAATATATTTAGTCAGTTTTACAGCTTCTGTACAAGATTGCTGTTTTTATGAAATTCACATCTAGGGCAGCAACATCATTTTCTTTGTTAGAGGAAGTGAAAACGAGCATACATGGAGGGAAGAGAGGACCTGGAGAGGGATCACGGCTCATGGGGGCGTGGACAGAAGCAGTGCAATAAACTATGTACAAAACAAATCATTCATACAAATTCAGCTCTAAGATATAGAATTCATTACATTACATTTTAGATATTAAATGACGATGAGCAAGCCCCCTCCCTCACAAGCAATCCGTTAATGAGACAGACATTCACTAAACCGAGAATCCATCCAGAGTTCTGAGTCAGACGAAGAGGAACGCTCTGATAACACGTCCAGGTACGACCACCTCACATTTCCAACAGCGTCAACATCACATCCGAATCGCTCAGCTGTCCTCTTCAGGAATTCTCCAGGAATTCTTTAAAAAACAAACAAACAAAAAAAAAAGTCTGAGAGGATCTTTTTCAATATTTAGGAGATAATTGAGTTTTCCAGGATAAACTGCAGAGTGTAAAGAGCGCGGCAGGGGAACACAGTCCAGGTCTAGTTGTCCAGAGAGGTAACACATTTGGAATATATTGAAAGAGAAAACTTATTAACATACAGTTTAACATGGAGTATGAATTAAACATTCAGCAAACAACAAAGGGCAACAAATACTCATAACAACCTCAGAAGGACTAATGAGCCCCTATTATCTACAAGCAGATCAACAGGGATAAAACTCATAAATAGAATTATAACTGAGAAGAGTTGTTTTTAAGGGTATCCTATCACAGTCCTACGTGTCGGCTCCTAATGGCGAACAGAAACGTGTCGACATGAAACACCGAAGTGGGAAACCAATGCTGACACTCTGGCGTGAACAGGTGTCGGGACAGTACGCTAACATACGCCTTCCTCTGGGATCGGTAGAAGCTCCAGTCTGCGCTTTGTTCGTCCGCCGTGCGCTGCAGCAGCATGCGGGAAGATCAGCCAGAGGGGAAGTAGGGCGTGTCGCTGTGGTAGTTGTAGTCCGGGCAGACTTTCTGCACCAGTTTGTAGTCGGTGCTGTAGAAGGAGATGAAGATGCAGATGACTTTGAAGGGTTTGGAGCAGAGCCAGGAGACGTGGCTCTGGGTCTGCTCCTGGTAGCAGGTCTTGGATGGGTCGAAGTTGCAGAGGGTGTTCTTAGCGCCCTTCTCCACCTTCTCGTACTCGATACGGCAGTTGAAGGACTTGGAGTCCTTGGCGTCGATGACAGACTGCTGCGCCGCCACGTCAAACTCCACGATCTTGGTGGGAGGGACCAAGCTGACGGATACGTTGCCCTGGCCTGTGGAGTTGTGGCGGAAGTAGACACTGAAGGTGCCATTGCCATGATCCACAATCTTACCGGTGATCAGCAGGTTGAGTTTAACTGTCTTGATGTTGGAGTGGAAGTCTCCCCAGCCGAACATCTTCTTGAACTTCCCGGTCTTGACCATGGGCCGCCGTTTGGCTCGCGGCCGTGAGTCCTGCAGGTCGGACGAGTTCCTCAGCCAGTCCCACAGGTCCTGCTCAGAGTAGGGCTCTGGAGTATCATAGCGAAGGTCCAAGGCCGTGCTGTTCTCCTTGCCGGGCAGAGTCTGTGACAGCAGCCTACTGATGGACATGTCCTTACTGCTTTCTGTCCATATGTGCTTTAGTGTGGATTTGGGGCTTCCTGATTTGACGATGTCTGACTTCGAGGCATGGGCACTTGTAACCTGGTGGAGGGAGAGAAAAAAGAAACCATCAGTTGATGTGTGATTTGTTTTAGGGTATTTTCAGGTCTGTAGATCGTTTGCTCTGGTCTGAATCAGAGACTAAATTATTACAACGCTGAATTTACCGCTTCATTTGGTTCAGTTTCACACAGAAAAACATCCAATAAAACCAAAACATATCAGCAAAAGTCATGTGACAACACTCTCTCTCTGCTCATTGGTCAGAAATGTCCGGGGGCAGAGAAAGAAACTCCAAACAGGAAGTAGTTTCTATGGTGTCAAAGTAAATCAGAGTTATAAAGATGAATGTGGATCCTTTCCTAGTCATAGCATCATTTGATCCATGAAGAAGAAAACTATGACAGCAGAAGCTGAATCTGACTTCAAGACGTGTGGAAAACCACATGCTGCTTCACATGATGTGAAAAAGAGGTGCTGCCTTCACACGCTGAACAGGAGAATGGAGCAACATGCTGACAACATACAACCACACGCTAACCTCAAGATTGACGTGTTTCCACCTTTAACAGCATCTGCTTGATTTGATCATCAAAGATGGAGTTTACTTAATGCTAAACACACACACATACACACACACACTTTGGAACCTCATATGGTCTCAGGGTTGTTTTAGTCTGTACCTGGGAACCCTGGTCTCATTGAACCAGACCAAACATCATCAGTAGGTCAGTTCTCTATGAGCCTGAATAGAAGTGAAGTATAAGGCTGCTGAGAGTCACAAAGACTAGAGTTCATTCTTATTATTCAAACATTAAACTACTTTCCTGTGCTGCTTTATGCATTTTACAGGCAAATATTTAAATTTATCCAGATTAAATTTCTTTGAATCTAAGCATAAAGACAGTTTCTCTGTCTGTGGCACCAACATCTCTAGAACCTGGTACTGTCTGAAGCCAATATTCAGCAGATTTATTGAACAGGACCCAAGGACATGCAGCATCACATGTGATGTTGTGTGGATGAGTGGTTCTCAAATTGAGCTGTGCTGGTAAAAAGTAGTCCATGTGGCAGGCTCGTGGCAGAGCATATGCCGCCATGCATAAAGTGTATCCTGCTGCATATGCTCTGCATCACAGGCACTTATGGCAGGATACGGCACATACCATAAAGTCCAGCTAGAGTCCGGCTTGTAATTGGGTGTTTTGGGGAACTCAGAAAGTTCAGCTTAAGCCATAAAACGGCTCGAGCCAGCCTTGCTCAGTAAAATATACGTGCTGAATTGATGTGTCATGAGATATTACTTTTCTATATCATCTGTACTATTCAGGAAATATTGACTGTCACATTCAAGCATATCGGTTGCTACAAAATTGACCAATCAAACGTATTCTGCGGGGGTTAGAGATAATCGATCTCGCTGCACGCTTCAATTTGAAATCATGATTGCAGACAGCTCCAAATTTGGAATTATAGTGCAGCAAGCTGAGGGAGAAAGAGAATACAGCAATCAAAATGAAGCGTCTCGGCTGGCTCTCACAGATAAAAGCAGAGGTTCGCTGTAAAGACCGGACTATTAACTAAAGAGTGCTGCTTGAACTGATGATTGATGAACTCAAGGGTTTTGGCTATTTAGTGCTGATGAGTGGAATTAGGTTGATACAGGCCCCAGCGGAGGAATGTGACATTGATTGCCTGATTTCTACTGTAAGACGTGACAGCAGATCCGTCTTGCTGAGGTTTTTGCATTTTGCTGGTTGCCCTCAGGATCGATACTTTGAAAATAAGGTTTCTCCACCAATCACTCAGCTCATTGAATTGAATTGCCTCACGGTGCGTCTCTCAGGACCACAGCCAGCAGTACACGCTCCGCTACAGCAGAGCACACCTGAACCACACAGGAAGCCAAACGGTGCATAGCAGCAGAGCAAAAATCATGATTATCAGCTGCGACATAAAAGCAAAGACAGGATAACTTGGATTGTTGAACTTCTGCCATTGGCCAAAAGAGGAAACCAAACTCTTCATTCAGTATTACAATATAATGAGAGTCTATAATACTATACATAAAGCCACATAGGTCTGTTGTGTGTGTGTGTGTGTGTGTGTGTGTGTCCTTTCCATCCTTCCTCCATTTTTATTTGTTTCCATTAAGTAAAAAATAAAGAAGATTGACCTTATTTAAAGGACTGGACAAACATTAATTCATACTGTTTCCTGTGGAGGACATTTACAGGACAATCCAGGTTATTTTGCATTGCTACAAATCATATGTAACTTAAAATAAGAGGTTTTAATATCTCAAAGCTATCGTGTTTTAGACGTTTGATTTGTTTAACAATCGTCCAGGTAGCCAGTGGTTTTCATTAAAGGACCATGTCACCCATTTTGCATGTTTGAGTCTAATATATTAAATTTTCATACATGTTACGTTACTGACAATCATTTCCCAAAGGATAAAACCGTATTTCAGCTTTCCTGATATTTTGCAAAATCTCCCAATCTTTCAAAAATAAAACATTCAAATGATACACCCACCTTAAAAATCGACTGCTAATAGTTACACAGCCTTATGAAGTCACGGTCCTTTAAATTTTTCCATAAATGCAGGTCTTCTTTTGGGACTATATTCCCTGGTGGAGGCATACATTCACTCCACACTTTTTTATTGAGCCTAAATGCTAAAATTACATAACTTCTAAAAAAACCTGAATACACGTCTTGAATATAGTCTGGGAATATAGTCCCAAAAGAAGACTTGTGTTTATGGAAAAATTTAAAGGACCATGACTTCATAAGGCTGTGTAACTATTAGCAGGAGAAACATGGATTTTTAAGGTGGGTGTATCACCTAAATATTTGATTTTGAAAGATTGAGAGATGTTGCAAAATATCAGGAAAGCTGAAATACGGTTTTATCCTTTGGGAAATGATTGTCAGTAACGTAACATGTATGAAAATCTATATTAGGCTCAAACATACAAAATGGCTGGATGGTCCTGTAAAATTCAACGTTTCACCACTTATGCATGATTGTAGAAGGCACAGCCATTTTCTCAGTAAAAGGCATCTTCTCTTGGGACTATATTTCCTGGAGACACACTTCTATGCAGCTTTGTGTTGGATCGGTTAAATAAAGTTACTTCAACAAAAACACCTAACAGACGTGTCGTTCGCTGTGACGGATTATTTATCTCAGCATGTTTCAAGCATCTACAGATTTTTAATAGCTACTAGAATGAACTGAAGCCAATGGCAGACTGGAAGGTAGGGAAAAAAAAAATCTAAAATTTACTGGTGAAGAAGTGTATTTTAGGAAATGGTTGTCAGTAATATATTGTGCTCAAACAGTAGCAGTATGTTGCGTTAATGACTGCTGACGGCCCCTATGGATGCACTTCCTGTTACAAAGCTGGAGTGACAGCCGCTTGTTATGGATTCTGATTAAACACATACATGGAAGTGGAGAAAGTGTGTTAATTATTGTGTGTCCTGTCAGCAGGGATTAGATGAAGACATAGTGATTGCTGTTTAAAGGATGAGAATATCTGATCAGTGTGCAACATAAAACACACCTTACCTGATGAAATGTCAGCAGGGTTAATTGTTTAGTTAGGGACATGTCCCTACTGTACATACGTAAATCTACCAGTATGATTGAAACTTATTTGAGTTAGACAATCGATCACAATGAATATTTTATATCTTCACTTTCAGCTTCATATCACACAGCAGTAATGTAATATAGACGACAATAAGAGCAGGGATTTATAATGATGGCTATGTGGAACCTCTGCCTGCAGGTTTCATCTGACCAACATTTTAACGTGTCAGAAATCCATCCGTCACGCTACCTGCTGCTCACGAGGCCAGTTATTCCACTAATAAACAGGGGAATTCCTCTATTTGAAGGAAAATGCTCCAGTCACTCAGAGCCAAATTTCAGCATCAAGCAATCCTTGGGGGAGAAAACACTTTTCTAAAAGATCCATTCTCAACGGATGCATTCAAAGATCTACTGGTTTTACACAAAAAGGCCAGAAACATCTAGAGCAGTTAAATGATGCTTCTAGAGAAATACCAAAAGTTACTTCACAACAGAGCCTCCACATAGTGATTTCAAATGTTAATTTACCTAGCAACAGGAAAATAATTAATATCAATAATAATTAAAAATAATTAATATTAAGGATTTCATCATATTAAACTGAAAAATATTTAATTGTGTGTATATATATATACACCTCTTGATGCCTAAAAGACCAGATTATATAGTGATAGCCTACATTTACACGACCACACACGTGACCTGATTCTGATCTTTTGCACACGACACGTATCACACACGCTTCCTGAAGATGTAAATGTAAAAAGTCACATGGAATCAGATATTCTCAGATCTGTTTTGGGCCTCTTGCATATGTGGAAATAAATCAGATATGTATCAGATATCCTCCAATGCTGCTGCTGTCTAAACACACAGATCAGAATTTCCTTCCCATTCTGACTCCTACGTAACATTCTGCTTTATCTGCATGTGATGATCAGCATCAATATGATGACGCTCTCTGTAAACAGATATGGAGGACATGCTACATATATCAGACATGCTGATGTGTGTTTGTCAAATAGACATGTTAATGTGTGATAACAGGCTCCTGTTACAGCGGCAAAACTCCAACTCCACCTGCTTCTCCTCCATGATTAACGATGAACATACGTGTCCTGATGGAGAGATAAACGCTCACACAACATATCAGATGTTTCTCTCTGCATGTGAAAGTTTTAACCCGCTGATCAGATTTTAAACACTTCTCTCATCTTAGTCAATGAAGTGTTTTCTTTACTTTTGTCTCAGAAATGTGCGCAACTGCATCCTGCTTCTACAGGTCAAAGGTCAAAGTGTGTAAATACAGGTACCATGTATGAACTGCTTAAAAAAGAAAATGTAAATACGCTGAATAAAAAATCGGATATAGACAAAAGATCAGAATTAAGCCTCAAGACTTGTAGAGTAAATCCAGCCTAAGATAAATCAGATGCAAAGTAAAACCAGTAACAAGTAAACCAGTAGCAAGACGCATGAATGAATGAATGAATGAACTGAAGCATTGTGTATCATGCCTTCTTAGAAAAAGGAGAAAAGCATTGTGGATTTTTGGTTTTTTTTTTAACCTCAAAAGCATAAAATCTCCATTTGGCATGAATGAAGATTTTCAGTTAGACTTGTCTGCACACAGCCTTTTTATTATTTATTTAACATTATTTTATACATATTTCCTGTATGTGGGCCTTGTTGGAAACTCATATGGCTTTTACATAGAAGAGCCACAGTTACATTCACTTGTTTCATATTAATATTAATTAATATTAATCGATGTTAATCAAGTCATTAGAGAAACATTTTGGCTAAAAATGTAGTTTTANATTAATTAATATTAATCGATGTTAATCAAGTCATTAGAGAAACATTTTGGCTAAAAATGTAGTTTTACTGTTCTTCATATTATACATAAAACAGCTGAGTGCTGCTGCTCTAACACATGCATTTCTAGCAGTTCAAGCTAACTGGACTTGAAGATGTTTCTCATGACGTATTTAGGCTTATTTTCTGAATCAGCGTTGGGCAGCATTTGTTCTCTAAGAGTTGTTCACACCTTGGGACAGGTGACCTCCTGGCTGTGAGGGTTGTTTGAGTTGCAGTTATATGAGAGTCGCTGGAGTCAATAGAGTCACATTAATCCAGTCTGCAGTTGACGATGCTGGGATACAGAAAGCCGGACAGCGTTGTGAGTAGGCGATGCTGTAGCTCTTTTCTGTCTGCTCGCTGATGTTTTTTTCAGTAGACATGGTTAACTCCTCTTTCAAACCGTCTGTCAGAGGATAAGTGCTAGTTTGCTGCCACTCAACTGGAGAAGACACAGCCCTTGGATGAGGAGAAATGTCCTGAAGAAAAGGTCCAGTTGCCTTGAATTATGAGGTCTACAGTAGATATCCAATGACCAGGATCGCCGAGAACCTTCACAGACTCACAGCTGCACTTATTTCCAAGCTTAAACTCATGTTCATACCTGTCTTATCGGTGCTAAACAACGTTTC
Organism: Lucifuga dentata; assembly: GCA_014773175.1. Classification (NCBI taxonomy): domain Eukaryota; kingdom Metazoa; phylum Chordata; class Actinopteri; order Ophidiiformes; family Bythitidae; genus Lucifuga; species Lucifuga dentata. The sequence continues at coordinate 48,408 of VXCM01002692.1, forward strand.
AAACATAGATTTGCCTATGAAGCGCTGCATTCTTGTGTTTTTAATATCATTAGTGAAATATTAACTGCTACATTGCTGTTGTAAGCCGCTGAGCTGTCCGAGTGCTTTGGAGACGGATGTTGATGTCAGAACCTCGACACTAAGCCAATGTTTAAAATCCTGCTCACGTTACACTCTGCATTTGCATAAATAAATGCAGAAATAATACACAAATGAATGCTGTGAATCGATTAAAAAATGATCTAATTAATTGCATAGGTTTCTGTGATTAATCACGATTAATCATAGAAACTTGTAAAGTTGTAATCATTATATATTGAATCACCAAATTAATGTACATTAATTTCCTGTTTAAATCCCTGTTTTATCTGCTTTATTAAGCTGTTTCTTTAGTTTATCACAGAAACAAGAGAACAACAACTGAATTAATGTGATTTATTTTATCTTAAAGGAGTAACTTTATTTTGTAATGGGTTCGTGATATACTTTCTTTTGGGTTAACTAACACTTTTATTGAGCTCAGAGCAGAAACTAGCTTGGTTGACATGTTAAAAGATGTTAACATGTTGTTCATGCTTCAGCTACAAGGTGGAAACTGGTCAAGATTGACATGTTCCTGTTGTAAGAAAATCATCTTATTCTGAAAATATGACTTTATTTAAAGGGAAGTTTGTCTTATTCTGAAAAGACTGAATCCTGTTTGTGCCACGTTAGTTAGCGTTAGCTTGAATGTATCACGTGCAGCAGCACAGTAAAGCTAAAGTGAGGCTAAAAGGCTGTGAAGTTCTTTTAGTAGTTTCTGTGTTTTTGATGAATAAAGTTAAAACGACACACTGCTGAGAGACTGAGTTTGTCTGGTTTCGACAAGAGCCATCGCTAACTTTTTAAGCACAACTTTACACCTAAAAGGCTGATCTTTTTCCTTCTCCATGATTAGTGTGAGCAAATAACGTTAGCCACAGGAAATGGGGGAAAAACGAAAACATTAGCATAGCCTCTGGAAGTGAAAAAAAACTGATGCGTTAGTAGCGTTAATTTTTTAAAACGTATTAAACAGTCCACATTAATCACAAATATTAACGCGTTAATTTTCCCAGCCCTAATAAATGCATACATCTACTCCATGCGATGACTGATTACTTGCAGTATTTCCACATGGTCTCCGCTGAGTGTGAAGCGGTCAGGCTGCAGCTGTTTTGCTGTATTCATTGCATGGTTGGAGGCTGGGGTGCTGTGCATACAGACATGTTCATCTGTACTCTCTTCAGGTTCCATCATCCAGCATGTTCTGGGCTGAGGGCCAGTGCGTTTGCTGGATGCGAGCGCTGCCAGCTGCAGCGCTCTCACCTGAGGGAAGGTGCAGCTGGTGAACGTGGCCGTGCAGCAGCCAGCACACGCCTCACCAGCAGCCAGACACACAGTTGGTCGCCCTGCAGGCTAGGAAGAGTGTTGGGGCAAAGTCCAGACATTTACTACAGCTTCAACACCAGCTGCAAAGGCTACATTTCATCTTCACAACGGTTCTGAAGTCGTGTGGCAATTGTTTATTTTTATTTATTTATTTTAACACAGTTTGTGCCTCTTGTGTAGTAAGTTTTTCTATCTGAAACTTTGACATTGAGGATTATATTCAAGTATCTGTTACTTAAATAGACAGACTGCTGGCTGTATGAATGGCCAATCATTTACTACACAACTGATGTGAAGATAAAGGACCATACCAACCATTTTGCATGTTTGAGCCTAATATATTTAATTATCATACATGTTACATTACTGACAATCATTTCCCAAAGGATAAAACCGTACTGGGATGGCATGGTGGCGCAGTGGTTAGCGTTGTTGCCTCACAGCAAGAAGGTCCTGGGTTCGATTCCTAGCCGGGGCAGGGCCTTTCTGTGTGGAGTTTGTATGTTCTCTCTGTGTCTGCGTGGGTTCCCTCTGGCTGCTTCCTCCAAAGACATGCATGTCAGGTGAATTGGGAACTCTAAATTGCCCGTAGGTGTGAATGAGAGCGTGAATGTGTCTGTCTCTGTCAGCCCTGCGATAGACTGGCAATCTGTCCAGGGTGTACCCTGCCTCTCACCCTATGACCTCTGGGATAGGTTCCAGCCCCCCGTGACCCTCAACAGGACAAACGGGTTTAGAAAATGGATGGATAAAACTGTATTTCAGCTTTCCTGATATTTTGCAAAATCTCTTAATCTTTCAAAATCAAATATTCAAGTGATACACCCACCTTAAAAATCCATGTTTCTCCTGCTAATAGTTACACAGCCTTATGAAGTCACGGTCCTTTAAATTTTTCCATAAACGCAGGTCTTCTTTTGGGACTACTGTATCGTGTATAAGCTGACTCCCGATGTTATTCCATCAATTTATTTGTTTATCAAATTCCCTGTTTTTCTGAGTATTGTCATAGTATTTTTGTGATTTTCTGAAAATAATCCACGTACCGGTAAACATGATATTTATTTCAGCAGCTGATTACTGTAACTGACCAATCACAGCAGAGCTTACTGGCCATCGCAAAATGTGCTGATAAGATGTTTAGGCAGGAAATATCTCATTCTAAGGTATGGTTTAAACTATTTTCATGGGTAGTGGTAATGGTAGTATTTCTACCTGGAAATTTCCTTCTCTGGGATAAAATCTGAATTTCTCATGTATAAGCCGACCCCTGATTTACTTTGTGATATTTGGTAATAAAAACTCAGCTTATACTCAAGTATATATGGTACCTTTCCCTGGTGGAGGCATACATTCACTCCACGCTTTTTATTGCACTTAAACGTTAAAATTACATAACTTCTAAAAAACCTGAATACACGTCTTGTTGGTGATGATGGATTACCTATCCCAAGAACGTTTACAGTATCAACAAGTTGATTTTAATAGCAGAATGAACTGAAACCAATGGAGGTCTGGAAGGTGGGAAAAACATTTTTAATTCACCGTTCCAGTAGTATGCTTTCGCAAATGATTGTCAGTAATGTTACATGTATGAAAATTGAATATATTAGGTTCAAACATGCAAAATAGATGGTATGGTCCTTTAACATCAATATGTCTCTTCAAAAGTAACACACCTGTCTCAGTGGAAAACATCAGGCATATTAATCCATGATAGACTATCACTGGGTGTAATTTGGTCATATATTTCAAAACTACCATTTCTCATGACAAACAAGCCATGTAAGTCCTATTATTACACTCGTTTCTTCTCTTTGTCGGCTTGTTTGGGCTTGGTGGANAAAAAAAAAAAAAAAAAAAATAGTGTGCAGTCCAGCACTCTTTCTTTTCATTTATTTTCTCTTTATCTTTTATTGTGATGTTTTTGCTTCCAGATTTCCCTTGAAAAACATTCAGGCTCGGGAAGACTAATTGAAATGCAGTTATCACTTTCTCAGCATATTTTCTCTTTGGCAGCACTGATCGTTTCACTTTTCAGGAAAAAAAAAAAAAACACAATGTTAATTTCTTTCTATTGTAAATGTATTGGCTCCTTCTCCTTCATTCATCTCCATGTCTTTCTTATTAATCTTTGACCTCAGCTCCTTGTTGCCGGTATGAAGCAGCTTCAGGTTGTTTCTAGGGATGTCTCAGCTGTTTCCAGTCACAGGTCATTTAGTACATGCTCTCTCTCTCTCTCTCTCTCTCTCTCTCTCTCTCTGTGTGTGTGTGTGTGTGTGTGTGGTNCTCTCTCTCTCTCTCTCTCTCTCTCTCTCTCTCTGTGTGTGTGTGTGTGTGTGTGTGGTCATCTGATCTGCTCAGTGATTACTTGTCACAACTGACAAAGCTTCTCCAATACAGTCCAGGCTGCAGTTCTGTAGGTACATAATGCAAAGTGTAAAACTACAGATTAAGCACGACACAGCAGATTAATGACAGAATACAGCATGGATCCTGTTACATACATGCTGCATTTGGTTCAGTTTCAAACAGGAAAAAAATCCAAACAAACCAAAATCTATCAGCAAAAGTCATGTGACAACTCTCTCTCTCTGCTCATTGGTCAGAAATGTCTGGGGGCGGAGAAATAAACTCCAAACAGGAAGTAGTTTCTATGGTGTCAAAGTAAATCAGAGATCCTTTCCTAGTCATAGCATCATTTGATCCATGAAGAAGAAAACTATGACAGCAGAAGCTGAATCTGACTTCAAGACAACGTGTGGAAAACTGCGTTGCCTCACATAATGTGAAGACGTGCTGTCTTCACATGGAGCAACATGCCGACAACATACAAGCACACGCTAACCTGAACACGTGTTCATCTGAACACACGTTAGCTAACACTGATGTGTTAGCAAAGCATCTTTTACACACCGAACCATCTTGGGAGTGTATCTGTGTTCAGGGTCCTTTGTTCTCATGGTCCTATATTCCCAGGGTTCTATGTTCTCCAGTTCTATATTCTGTTAACACACATTAAGTGTGTGTTAACCCTAACTACAGCTGTAACCCTAACTCATTATGTGCTCCATTGTGCTTTATGGAGCTGGGGAACATAGGACCCAGGAACATAGGAATGACCTCACCATCTCTGCTTCCACCACCTACGGATCAATCAATAGATCAATAGATTGATCTATAGGTGGTTCAGAAGTATTGCAAGTCACGTTCAGACAACAAATGAACTGCTCCAGAGTTCGTTTGGGACCTTTAAATGGTCTCGGTTTGATCTGCACTGGCTGCAGAGTTGTGTTCAGACCTGCACAAACGAACAGAACCACAAAGAGAAATGAATCCTAATCTGATGGAACCAAGTCATGCATATGTGAAAACCCGCTTAGACTGAATCTCTATTCTTTTTAATCAGTTACTTACAGATAAAAACAGTATTTTGTTGTAAATTATTATTTAAGTTATGGCTGACATAACTGCCGTGTTAACTCTTAAATTGCTTTGAAGTGTTTGTTGCATTAATGAGATGATAACATATTACAGTAACACACAGACAAACCTGACCACAGGCAAGAGGCTTCAGAGCTGCTTTAAAGCATTAAATAATGTTATGTTCAGGTATTAATATCAGTAAAACTCAGAACGTCAGAGGCCCACTAGCAAGGCCTGTTCTGCGTAAGGCCACATAGGCTAATCATGACATAACTAAAAAAAAAAAAAAAAAAAAAAAAAAATGCATCCTCAGCAACTACCATACCATCATACTACAACAACCGTGTTCACAGTTATAGAAACCCATTGAGCAGCATTTATATGCATTTATTTGCATATAAATGTATTTAACTTCAGAACATCGTCAAAACTTTTGTAGTACATCAAGGCCCGCCCACTTACTACAAGTGCCTTTTACTGTTTATATTGGGGTTCTCAAATACAAATCTTAAAGGTCCACAAAGAAAATTTTAAATAAGACATAAGTCCGTTTATTAAAGTCTAAAGTCAACTTTTGTTTTACTGACCACCTTTTAATGTTCCATTTTAGATTGATTCATGTTTGAAATCTAGGCTACTAGCTAACTGCTGACAAAATTAGCTGTGCTGTCAACTCTCAATGACCCAACGCCATGTCGACCCATTGTTGTCATGGAGATGGGACGCTGAATGTGACTGGACCAAACCAAAGCAGAGTAGACATTCTCAGACAGTGGAGCAGTCGGACATTCGGAGCACTGCTTACAGTGGAGAAAACGTAGAATTTTGACTCGTGTTGCAGCGATGTGTCGCAGATAAAACAAATAATACATGTGAAAAGTAGAATTTGCTCAGAGTCCAGAGACGGTTGTGGTTCAGTCCCGATCTGGACCAGTGTCCGGACTTTGAGGGTGACTGGTTTATGTAATCGTACTGGGAGTATATGCTTTTACTTCATACAGCGAGGAGGTAATGTTTTCACTGGTCTGACTGGTTTTGTTTATTTGTGAGGAGGATTATTCAAAAAGTTCCAACCATCTGGATGAGACCGAGTAGAAGGGTGGGTCACAGCCCAGGAAGAAACTATTCAAGTTTGGCACCAATCTGGATCCAGAGGCAAATGCAGTAATTCTTTTAATGATTGTGAGTGTTTTTAGTATTTTTTGTCAATTTCTTCAAAAGTATCTTACACCAGTCTCAATGATAATAATCTGGCATATTTATCCCGTGATAGACTATTGATAGATGCAGATCTAGATAAAAAAAATTTAAAGTATATTTTCTTACCAAAATAAAGCAATTCAGCCCTATTTTTATAATAGTGCTTTCTTTGCTTCTCCGCAGGACAGGACGTTGGCAATGTTTTGCACTGCTGTCTCTCTGCAAGAAGGTCCTGGATTCAAACTTCAGTCTGACCCTCATCCTTCCTGTGTGGAGATTCCATGTTGTCCCCTCCTAGTCTTCACAATAGATCAAATGCAGGGAAGCAATAAAGCCAGGCTGACACTGAACGACTTTCAATGATCAAGTGCGTTAGTTATCTTACACTGCACAACTGAATCAACCATCCAAAAGCCCCCAATCTCTGTGCTCTGAAACAGTACATTTAAAAAGAACCTCTTCTTGGCTTTGCCCATTGACAATTCCAATAAAGTTTCATTGACAAAACTGTCTGTAATTCACACTGTAGAGGGCGGTAATGCATCCTCAAACCAAGTGTAAACCCAAGAAGAAGACACCGAAGGATTAAAGAGAATTAAAAGAAAGTGATATGTTGACAATGAAAAGAAAGGCAGAGTTAGTTTGCTCTACTCTTTGTTGCCACAGTTTTATTAATCTGCTTAGTTTTTCCGTCCACATGCTCCGCTGCTTCCGCCATGTTTCCACTCATACAGGTGCACTCAGGTACCTTTAGCACCAATCAGATCAGTCGTCAACCACAATTTCTGACATGCCAGAAATCCATCCGAGCGCCAAATCCACAGCCAAATCGCTCCTTCATCCAGCTGTAAAGCTCACATCTGGATGCTGCTTACATAGCATATCCAGCGGGTCAGGTGCAAATTCAGTCTGACTCTAAAAATGAGTCAGACTGAACAAATCAAGGTCAAATTGGACCGAAAAAAGTACAGGGTCCCAGAAAACTTACTTCATGAGAACAAGACAAAGTCTGGCTTGTTGGGTCTTGGTAGAGGGAAGCTCTCTAATGCACTTTTTCCACTACAGGACTGATACGTACCGAGCCAATCTGCTGCTTTCCATTACTCAACCCGACTAACTCTAACCCTAACCCTAACCCTAACCCGACCCGAGCTAAAATCCCAGGTTTTTGCTCTGCATCATAGCAGACATAGCTGTGCACTGATTGGCTCAAACGTGTGTCAACATTACAAGAAAAGGAGTACAGAACACAGAGTGCCATGTTTCCAGCAGACAGACGTGATTAATCAGTTTATAACTTCATTGTTTGGATGGTGAAGGAGACACATCGCTGTTTACACGCAACAAGAAATCTACCAGAGATATCACTGAATCTCGTCATAATCCTCCGTCTAACACCAAAACACTTTATTCATGCAATGTTTTTTCATCTCGCTTCGCAATTGAGCTGTTGAAAAAGAGATCACAAGTGTGGGAATGTTTTTTTTAACTGTTGCCTCTAAAAGAAGGTAAATACCATGTGATTACATTCAATGTTAAATTGATTACATCATATGATTTTCCTGAGTCACTTTCAGTTCTGTCTGTCCTCTGTGACAGCTGATAGCTGAAAGTCTTCAGTGTTCAAATGTTGTTTCTTAATAAAACACACACACACACACACACACACACACCCATATACCAAACACGCCATCTGCATGTACTGTATAATTTCCTCCATGTCTCAGTGAACCAGGCTTTTTTTTTAAATGCATGTCAAAGCAGAATCATACTAATCTGCAGCATCGCAGCAGCTGATTTACACCACTTTTTAACGCCACAGTGTGACAGTTCTCACATATGTAAAGTGCTTTGTCTCCATGTCATCCACGTGTTCTCTCCATGAACATTCAGGTCACAAACCACCTTTTAATATAATGTTTTAAAAAGATTCAGAGGTTCAGAAAGCTTGACTTGATCATCACAAGTAGAGTAAAGAACACAGACAGGTATTCTACATGTTTCTACAGGTGGTTTCTCCTTTACGTCACTGACTAGAACCCACGCTAGAACCCATGAAAATTTTCTTACAAGAACATGTCAACCTTGACCAGTTTCCACCTTGTGGCTGAAGCATGAATAAAGATGCAAACATCTTTTAAAGTCAACCACATATATATATATACTGTATATACTGTACAGTATATACTAGTGAGTGCGTTCAAAACGTGCATGTTCGGACCAGGCCAGACTTTATGGTGTGTGCCACAGCCTGCCATAAGTCCCGTGAAGCAGAGCATACGCTGCCACGCCTGGAGCGTATCTTGCCATGCGGACTACTTTTTACCAGCACAGCTCAGTTTGAGAACCGCTCATCCAAACAACTTCACACGTGACACTGCACGTCTTTGGGTCATGAGCAATAAACCTGCTGAATATCAGCTTCATACAGTGCCGGGTTCTAGAGATGTTGGTGCCACAGACAGAGATTTCTGTCTTTATAGATATATGGATGTTATCTGTTATGGTAGGCAACTCTATTTTTCTTTGAATTTTTTTACTGTTATGCTACACTTACAGTATATCTATGTTGGATTGCTGTTTTCTGTCCTGTATGCATGCATGCATGCATGTATGTATGTATGTATGTATGATGTAAGTATGTATGTATGTATGTATATATGTATGTACTATAGGTATGTATGTATGTATGTATGTAGGTATGTATGTACTGTATGCATGTATGTATGTATGTATGTATGTAGATATGTATGTACTGTATGTATGTATGCACTGACACTCTTCACACATGAAGTTTCTAATGGAAAAATAAAGTTGTTTGAAGTTGATTAGTTACATAAAATATGCAAATTGTCAGTATTTCTTAGTGAATTGTCTTCCTGACTTACATCTTACAGTTAAAAATGAAACTCATTATGTGTTAATTTGCGCTATTTTGAGAAAAATACCTGGAAGTAATTTCATCTATTCCTCAAATGAATGTGTCACTTTTTGCTGAATGCACAAACGTTATTGATCTGGTGTCGCTGCCCTCAGCAGTGCCATGATATATCAAATCACAAACTTGCATTGTAAATGAAGTTGTGTTGTTACTCTGTAGTACTTTGTACCTCAGCGAGTGGAAAAGGAAATAGCCTGAGAGCACAAGCTGGATATGAATTCATACACACGCTGGTTAGCAACAGCACCCTCAGAACATATACAGCAAGCCACCGTGAACCTTGTTGTAATATGACTTCATGGCAACAAAGCAGGAGAATGAGCTGCAGCGTCCAATTGTTGAATGAGACAGAAGACAAAGGATCTGAGATGAGCTCCAGATTCAGAGTTCCCTGATGACTCAGCTCGATGTGACGTGTGAAAGGAGACCGTAAGAAAGCTCCAGAGAATGAAAAGAGATGGAGAAACGGATCGAGGGAAATTTCAGTGTGTTACATTTAAAGTATAGGGAGAGAAGCCAGAACCTGAACATGTGGACAAATAATAATAAATTCAGGCCAACATAGAACTGAGACCTACGATGGTGTCAGGGCCATATAAGATGAAAAAGAAAAAAAAACAAAAATAACAAGGGGGGCATTATTTTGAGTATCTAAACTGGCAAATGTGCCAGTTTTAAAAGTCTGTATGCTTATGAAAATTGAATGATTTTACACTAAAAGCACAAGTATTTCTTTATTGCTAAATCCAATGAAAAGTATAATTTAATAAAACCATTTACTACAGGCATAGTCACAACGTAAGGTGGTTCTGATTCCCCCTTATTATTTTTCTGAGTTTAAAAACTCGCAAATTTGCCATTTTTTGAACTCGTAAATTTGTGAGTTTTTAAACTTACAAATTTGCCACTTTTGCAATTTTTAAAACATACAGGCATACAAACAGAACTTTTAAGCATTTGTGAGTTTTAAAACTCATTTTAAAAGTCCGTATGTTTTAAAAGTTGCAAAAGTGGCAAATTTACGAGTTTAAGAACTCGCAAATTTGTAAGTTTAAAAACTCAAAACAATGTCCCCCTCATTTTTTTCATCTTATGCACCGTCGTAGAGACCTCACATACTCTGATAAATGAAATTAAAAAAAAGCCTTAGAGGACAATGTTATTATTTCATATCTTTAGAAAGGTGTTGCACTCAGACATTATGGGTGATGTGACTGGAGCTGCTGGGTGTTTTAGGTCTCAGAATCAGACAGTCAGCCAAGGTTGATCAGGTCTGACTTGTGTCTGAGTTGCCATGTTGAGGCTCACTCAGGTTTTCCTTTTCTGGGTTTCTGTGACTCTTGTTGACTGGAGGCTTTGCTGACTGACCAGTAAACCCCCCACTGCAGACCACCTCTATGGACCCCCCCCACCCACTGTGGCATTCCTCCACCAAGTCCTGGTGCCTGGCCTTCTTCCGCTCATGGTCTTCCCAGGGAACCGTCAGCTCCATCATGGCGGCCTGTCTGGATGACAGAGCTGTGCGTAGCCATGAAGACGTGTTCAGGGGAATTTAAACCGCTTCTTCGGCTCGACTCTCAGCTGCTAATCTCTTGCTGTTCCCAAGAGGCCTGCTGGTCTCTCGGGTTTGGGTTTTGCCTTTTCCTGTGTCTCCCTGAAGGCAATGACTGCCTTTGCCAGATGCTGGTGTTTGAACTGAGAGATGGCTACGCCGATGGTGTCAGCTGCCGTCTTCAGCTCCCAGTAATGGCGGCAACGATAACGGCCTGCTCCCAGGCTATTCAGGCAGCGGCTGAGGATCTGATCCAATGCTCCCCTCCCTTGACACCATGCTGGTGTTTCAGTCTCATCCCAGCACTCTGGACAGACTGGGTCAGGATCTCGATGCACGTGCAAAGAAAAACAGGATGTCTGGGTGTTGTAATTGTAATCCACTTTTTTACAGAGAAATGTGTGGAGAGCCAAAACTTTCCTTTGTAAAACTGGAGACGTTTCACAGCATTAGATGGTCTGCATGGAGGCACTTTGCTTTCACTTTGTGACGTCAAACAAACTGGCATCAGTGAGACGCTGGCAAACGTGTATATACCTTATACATATTCATACTTGATCATGTCTATTTTAGTTACCTGTCTATTTTTAGCTGTGGGTGGAAATGAATTGCATAGTACAGTATATGTGACAATTAAACTCAAAACTGGAACTTGAAACTTTGCTGACAACATGGAGGCTTCTCTTGACCAATCAAATTCAGCGTCTCTCAGCTGATGACGGTGAACTACATACAGCACATCTGAAGGTGTTTTTAGCATGTTCTTTCCAACATGCTGTTTAATGGAAATATTTTGCAGCTCACCTCTTCAGGCTGCAGCAGGAGAACCTGACAGGCCAGCGAAACATTACGCTTGATATTTTCCATTTATTTAGGAAACTTGGTTCAGGAAGAGAATATGTTTCTTGCTGCAGCGCAGACATCGCCAACCATCATGGCGAGGAGAGAGAGCTGCTTTTGACAGAGATAAGAGGAACTACTGTGATTGGCCATGATCGATAGCAGCCCTAATCAACCAAAACACCCGCTCACAATGTATAAAAAATTAGGGCTGTAAATCAATTTAAAAAATATTAATTAATCGCACAGATTTCTGTGATTAATCGCGATTAATCACAGAAATCTGTAAAGTTGTAATCATTATACACTGAATAAAGTTAAAACGACACACTGCTGAGTGACTGAGTTTGGTTTCAACAAGACTTTTTAAAGCACAACTTTACATCTAAAAGGCTGATCTTTTTCCTTCTCCATCATTAGCATTAGCATATAACATTAGCCACAGGAAGTGGAGGAAAGCGAAAACATTAACCCCAGGAAGTGAAAACATGTTAATTTTTTAAAACGCATTAAACAGTCCATATTAACCGCAAAAATTAATGTCTTAATTTTCCCAGCCCTAATACAAATTAATGTGTCCAAATCCTGTTTCCGTGTGCACGCTGCGTGTTCCGTGCACCCCAGCCATGAAACACTGCAGTTGTTGGACTGCTATGATTCATGAACATCGGGCTCTTTATGCCAGCGTAATAATTCAGTTAGTTCTCATGTTTCCAGACCGACCGTGTGTAAATGATCACGTGTAAATGAGTTTATATGTTTCCAGTAAATGTTTTACGTAACGGCCACAGTTTGGACTCCAGCGTCAGACCATCAGGACGGCCATTTCTGCATGTACAGACGTAAAACACGGAGTTAGAACGAACTCAGCTTTGTCGAGCTCATACCAGTGTGTGTGTGTGTGTGTGTGTGTGTGTGTGTGTGTTAGCTAGTTATCATGTTTAGAGAGTAAACAGACCCGTGATGCTGACGGGGGTCATTACATATTCATAGATTCTGGAAGGCTCAGTAAGAGAAAACGTAGATCTGCTTTTATGCATTTTTCAGGTTTATCGATCACTTTTTTTTTCTTTTTTTGTTTTTTTTGGTGAAAAAAATAAGAAAGCATAATGGACAAAATGTCATTAATTTGTCCATGTCATAAAACGTGTCTGAAGGGCATCTTTAAGGAATAATTCATGACATTTTACCATAAATACATTTAGGTGCTGCCAAATATGACTGATGGACGTAACGGTATGAGGATTTAATGTGTGTCCACATCACGGAAGCGTTTCACGTGTAAAACACACTGACCAGCCGAACAAAGAAAAGACACAAAAGAGAGAGAATCCATGAAGTATTAAAGCTCCTTTCTGACAAAAAGCAGCAAAATCTCAGCACGCAGACAAGAAGACGTGTGTGTTTAACGCGGAGATTAAAGATGGTTGTCTAATGTGTTGCTGCTTTGCTACATTGACCAGCGCATCCAGACACGTGAGGCCACTGTCCACGTCCCATAAAGTGTTCCTCAGAGACAATAAGCCGTGAAACACATCCACTAACAGCCTGAACACCCACTCCACACACAGCCAGCCCACTGCTGCTGCTGCATCACCGCCTGCTCATGTACTAGAACAGCCTAATGGTGTTGTAAGCAGACAGTTAGATGGATCATTAAAGCAGACTGTGTGTGTGTGTGTGTGTGTGTGTGTGTGTTTTAGCATTGTAAGCTGCTGCTCTTTGTTTCGCTCTCCTGTCTATTTTGTCACATCTGGCAGGTAATATAGCCTTAAAATAATATCTCAAAATCTCAAAGAATTTTTACTATATAATTTTGAAATATAATTTTTGCTGTAACAGTGTTGAAGAACATACAAACGCTGTTGTATTGATGATTGCTGACATAAACAATCCTGTGAACTAACCACCATGAGAAAAAATGAGTAATGTAAAAGTAACACAGCAGTGTGTTTTCCCCCTTAAGTAAAAGTATGAATAATTAAATCCTGTAATATTTTAGCTTGTAAAACGATAACTCAGATTAACTGGAGCTGCTCGTCTTCAGTCGTGTATAAAACATAAATAAAATCAATAAATAAAATGAGCTTTCAAACTGCACTTAAAGGACCATACCACCCATTTTGCAATTTTGAGCCTAATATATTCAATTTTCATATATTTAACGTTACTGACAATCATTTCCCCAAGCATACTACTGGAACGGTGAATTAGAAATGTTTTTCCTACCTTCCAGACCTCCATTGGTTTCAGTTCATTCTCTATTAAAATCAACTTGTTGATACTGTAAACGTTCTTGGGATAGGTAATCCATCATCACCAACAAGACGTGTATTCAGGTTTTTTTAGAAGTTATGTAATTTTAGTGTTTAAGCTCAATAAAAAGCGTGGAGTGAATGTATGCCTCCACCGGGGAATATAGTCCCAAAAGAAGACCTGCGTTTATGGAAAAATTTAAAGGACCGTGACTTCATAAGGCTGTGTAACTATTAGCAGGAGAAACATGGATTTTTAAGGTGGGTGTATCACTTGAATATTTGATTTTGAAAGATTAAGAGATTTAGCAAAATATCAGGAAAGCTGAAATACGGTTTTATCCTTTGGGAAATGATTGTCAGTAATGTAACATGTATGAAAACTGAATATATTAGGCTGAAACATTCAAAATGGTCCTTTAAGGCCCTTTAAATTCACTCTGAAGTCCAAATCCACCAGAAGTCTGTGTTTGAGGCCAAGAACTCAACTGACGTTAGCGTAGCAGCTAAGCTCATACTGTTCATACTTCACAACAAAAAGTAACTGATACAGTAATTTCACTCCACCATTAGCTTGTTCTGTCACAGGAAGTACAGCTAGCTTGACTGAGTCAGCGTCACTTCCTGTTTGTTTTGTGTCTCAAATCATCTGATTGGCTCTCCTCCTCATGTGACTTTCTTGGTATTCACCAGGTGTTTCTGCTTCAGGTGGGGAAACTAATTTGTTGTGTTTCCACCTTTAGCTGTTAGCCAATTAGCTTGTAGCTGAACCATTTCAAACAACAGAGGAAGCTACTTTTTAGCAAAGAGAGATGATCTGCTATGTTTCGGTCGCTCGTTTCGTTTCCTGTTGGGCACCGTCAACATGTCATCACACTGCAGTATTTTAAATATCATGATATGAAAAAAATGATCGTAGAAAAAAAAATTATTTGTCATGAATAGTTTGTTATGGTGTAGTCTTCCTGTCACATTAAAAACCAGATAAAGTTACTGTTAGGATTCAGGTTCAGCATTTCAGCTCTTATGAATTATTAACACAGAAATCACAGAAATCAAGACATATTCAGCTCAGTTTGGGCTTCAGTAACCTAAACTCCAAATCACACGAGCACATCCTACAGCACACGGAGTCATCCCTATGTTACCCAGCTCTGTATAGCACAGTAGAGCACATAATGGGTTAGGGTTAGGGTTAACACACACTTAATGTGAACACAGATACACACCCCAGCACACACTTTCAACAGACACATTTTTAAAATGTACTTCTGAACTGTGTTAAAAAAAATTGAATTGCGTCAGATCACACTGCGTTGAAAAGTTGTATTGATCTGATGTCCTAAAGAATCATATTTATTTGATAATCTACATTTACAAAATCTACTAAACGAATGCGAACAACGTGAAGTTGCAGGCGACGCCGTGTTCTTCCTTCATATCACGAGTGGTGCATAAAGTCGAGCAGAATTCCAGTCTTTACCACTGTGTGTTTCTTGGAGTTCACGACGAGAGCGGGGAGGCGTGCTGGTGAAATTTGGAAGTTAATACATCCCGAGGTGCCATAAATCAGAGCAGGCTTTATTTTGTCAGCACACAGATGGCCCAAATACACAACTCACCTCAATTACGGCCTGAGGAGGGGAGCTAAAGGAAGAAAGGGTTTGGGAGGAAGAGGGCACCTGTTCGCCTGTCATATCCTCGNCCCCCCGAGCCGCTTCACTGCTGAATTAATGACGGCAAACAAAGCCAAAGCCTCCTCACAGCCCCTCTGTGAGTTCATTCGCTTTCCACTTTGGTCCCTCTCAACTAATCTTCAGTGTCACACTTAATGAGATTTTCAGTTTGTAAAGTAAGTGGAGCAATAACTCCCCCGGCACACGCNCCGCACCTTCCTCCTCCTCGCCATGCATTACGAAGGATTATTATTTATACAAACCACAGCAAACCGCTCTGCAAACGCGCAGGCGTAAGTATACAGCACGTCTGTTATGTGTTGCATTATTTGCTTCATTATTCATAATGAGCAGTTTCAGCAGCTTTACCAGTCTTGAAGAGTAATGAGCACTGAATCGTTAAACGCCATAAAAAATAGGCAAATATGCATATCAAATTTAATTTCATTAAAGGGAAAATAGCAGCTAATTCTGTTGCCATCTGCAAGGAGTGTTTGATTTCATGTAATTAGTGTTTTGATTACTGTGATATTGAAAATAATTTCTCAGAGGACTGAGAGGATTGAGCACAGAGCAGAGAGTACATTAACATTTTGGGATGTAAAGAGGTGTTAATCTTTATCTCATTCTCGGTGTTTCCTGTTTGTCGTCCTGCATTTTCTCACTGAGTAGATACATAACTTAAGTCACTTTAATTTAAGTCAGTTGTCTGTTAATCTGCTCTCACTACCGCTTTTCTCTGATTACTGTAGGTTTTTGTCCCAGCAGGTTTTTTTTATGTATTGTGTTCAGTGCGTTTTGGCTTTGGAGGATCACTTGAATGTGGAGGATCAGAGCATTATATTATCTGAGCTCCACACTGTGACGCAGCTTCACATTTCAGCAGTGAAACAGCTCAGGACTCATCTGCTGTCCGTTAAAAGCTCAGAGCTGCAGGTTCAAACAGGTTGTGTGGTGTTGATGTGAAGCCTTGAAACCATAAATATAGCTCAGAGAACTCTCCTTCCTGCCACACACACACTGCATCTATGCTGGAAATAGGCTTTTGTGACACATTTTGTCTTGTCTCACCTGTGAACAGCAAAGATTCCTGAAACAGCGTTGAAAATAAAATGTTCAGCATGTGGAGAGCTGAAAAAGTTGCATATTAACTTGTAGTTTGCCTGTAAAGGTTTGATGTTGTCGTGCTCTTATCCTGAAATAATTATCAACAGCTCTGTTATATTAACATTAACCCTTTAAAACCAGAGCAGCCCGGAGCTGGGCTCAGCACCCGGATGTAGCATTTACGGTGTTTGTTGTAATCTCCATTTCTTGGTAAATTTGAGATATACAAATATCTACAGAAAGCTTAGCTTCTCCAGAACAAAATGAGCCCAACATGACATTTTATGAGCACACAATCCAGAGATAAATGTAACTAAAGCACAACATAGCCTCCAAGCTAAAACGTAGTTTCATCACTTCTCGATGACTTAACTTCCGAGGGCGGTTTCTCTCTGTGATTGGATAGTAGACTAGCAGAGGATTTGATTGATGGGTTGGCCCTATCAGCTTTTGCTGCCATGGCAACAGGCATGTGTTCCCTGTGTGTAATATGTGCTAAAAGTTCATTGACGGCCTCACGTCTCCTATGTAACTTTCACAATGTTTTATAATCACAGCAACGGCGCCAAACGCCAGAACTTTTTTTCAGGATGTTCAATCATTCTAAATGTTTCAACAGTTAGTTTACATGTTTAGCAGCATCACAAAAGTTAATCCAAACAGCTGGCTTGTTGTGTTCCTGAAATAGACATTTTGAAAAATGTATATCTTGAAATAAAACCTTGTGTTTGCCTATNTGTTGTGTTCCTGAAATAGACATTTTGAAAAATGTATATCTTGAAATAAAACCTTGTGTTTGCCTATATTTTTTATGTTTTAATTGTCACTGTTGAACCTGAAAATCTCAAAAATTGAAGCCAAACCATCTTCCTGACAATTTAAAAGCTTTTCTATCAGTTGGTACAAAGTAAAGGACTCCCTTTATTATATGTCCATAGTAATAAGCCTTTACTTTTGGGGGGAGTGTATCTATGTTCCCAGGTTCCTATGTTCCCCAGTTCAATATTCTGTTATGTGTGTTAGCAGAACTAGTGCAGCACCCATTCAAAACACCTGTTTGGACTGGGTTAGACTTTATGGTGTGCACCACAGCCTGCCATAATTTAGTTCTGCATGTTCTTGTGAGCTAGCTTTGTTTGCTGTACCACTGGACTGGAGTGTACGCTGCCATGACCAGAGCGTATCCTGCCACATGGACTACTTTTTACCAGCACAGCTCAATTCGAGAACCGCTCATCCANCGTATCCTGCCACATGGACTACTTTTTACCAGCACAGCTCAATTCGAGAACCGCTCATCCAAACAATTTCAGACGTGACGCTGCACATCTTTGGGTCCTGTGCAATTAAACCTGCTGAATTTCAACTTCATATAGTGTCAGGTTCTAGAGATGTTGGTATCACAGACAGAGATTGCTGTTCTTTATAGTTTGATAATCGTAACCCATTATGTGCTCTATGCTGGGGAACACAGAACCCTGGGAACATAGGAATGACCCCCTTTATGGGTATGCCATTTAGGCAGAAATTGCTCAAAAACACCTTAGGCAGTAGTATTTGTTTCATGTTGACACACTGGCTAGTTAGCTGACTAACAAAGCCAGAATGTAGCAGAATGAGGCTAACAGACTGGTATGAAGCTGTGAAACAGGAGGCAGATGATGCTGCGTTGGCTTTAAGCTTTGTGAGCGTGACTCGGCCAAGCCTGATGTTCACCATCTTATCACACTGATAACTGCCATGACAGAGACATAAGTTCACTGCATGTCATGTTGCATGTAGCATGATGGAGGCCTGGTGCAGTCGTGTGGACTCTGGTCCTACATACTGTGATCATTTGGATTCAAGGGCAAAGATTTCGTTATGATTTCCTGTTAATTTAGTCTGCGACAGCAAGACATGTACGAGCTTTAAGGGAGGTGAAGGATATGAACACGGTGAGAGGAAAAATAAAGGAAGGATTCATAAAACACAGTGCCAGACACAGTGTGTCGACAACTGCAAATATCATCACGTAACCACATTCCCTCGTTCATAACGTCTGTTACTGCCTTCAAAGAGACGTTACTATGGTATTTGATTATTTACATGTCAGGAAATGATTCATAAAACACACCATCACACTAAAATGAAGACAAGTTTCAGTCCGATGGTAAATTTCATCAGTATGAAATCTGATGATGTTTTAAACTGTATTTGCCTCACGTGTTAGTGATCAATACATCTGATAGATTAAACTCACTCAGCTGATCAGTGTATTTAAATGGTGAGTTTTGATCCAATCTCATTCTCGTGACACTGAGCCTCTTCCTCAAGACTCAACCCCAGCACTCTGTCTGTCTCTCTCTCTCTCTCTCTCACACACACACACACACACACACACACCACACAAA
>VXCM01002693.1:0-48363 GCA_014773175.1 Lucifuga dentata
TGTGGGAAGGTCTATACTGATGTGGGCGTGTCTGTCCTGATGTGGGTGTGTCTAGCCTGATGTGGGCGTGTCTGTCCTGATGTGGGTGTGTCTATCCTGATGTGGGTCTGTATATCCTGATTTGGGCATATCCATCCTGATGTGGGCGTGTCTATTCTGAAGCGGGCGTGTCTATCCAGATGTGGGCGTGTCTATTCTGAAGTGGGTGTGTGGCTGTTGGATCTTTGTAACTTTACCAGACATTCACTCAACACAAAAAACTTGACGCAAAATGTTGCAAAATATATGAAAGAAAGCACAAATAATCCTGTTGAAATGTTTCCTTCTTTACACACTCCATCATGATCATCTATGAACCAAACCAATGCTCTGCCAGCATGAAAGTGCATTAACAATAATTATTCCACCACATGGAAAACACACATAACTGTAAGTTGCATGTTGCCGGTATGGAGCCTTGATTTGAGGGAATTCACCGTTAGCCTGTTTTTAGGTTGTTAGCCTTTGACAGCTGCTCTGTGTTAACCAAACCCCTTCAGGCACATTAAAAAATGTGGGAAAAGTTGTTTCTCCAATACAACATCCCATTCTGCTGTTTTTACAACCATCCTAACCAGAGTATTTACAAGCCCACCTCAGCCCACAGCAGAGCATTAATCACCATTAATCACCATTCAGCCGCTAGGGTCAGCTTTCACGAGCCCACGCGGCCGCATGACGTCGCTGAGGCTCCAAACTCTGTCACCCACTTTGGGTTCAGATAAAGTTTATTCCTGATAAGAGGTTCTACATTTCAGCAAATCCTCACAGATTTTCTGTTGGTTTTAGTTTGAGGGACACAGAGAGCAGAATCAATGCAGGACTGTGATGATTTATAGGGTGCTAATGTTTGCATAACTGTCTAAAAAGTTCATCATATATACATTTTATGAGTTGTTCTATTCACGAGAATGTGAACCGTAAAGATGAGTCAATATATACAGCTACAAAAACCATGTATCGCATGTGATGGTGGAGAGTAGAGCTGCGTAATGATTATTTTCACTGTCAAATTTCTATTTATACATTATTTCTATTTAATATTAGAAATTTATATATTTCAATGTACAGATCGGATCTTCACATTGGAGATGCAGGAAGCAGTATGTTTGCCATTTTCAGCTGATGAATGACAGGAACAATTGACCGAATTTACTCAACTAATCCACTGATTGAATTTCCTGTTGATTTACTGAGACGAGATTTATAAAAACTCAACAGAAAATCTTTTCACTAACCCAATCAATTAGTTTCTCCAAGTATTACTGTTTCCAACCATTATCTGTGAAATAATATACAACAAAATATAAACGTGCTTAACTAAATAATTGTTTGATGCCATCAAGTCTTGGCTAACTGATAACTGCCTACAGTTCAGTAAAAACAGAACAGAGACTCTTATCGTCGCTCCTGATGGCTCCATCCCACAGATCAAACTGTGTTTTTGGGTCTTTTAGGCTCTTCTGTTAAATCTAGCTTGCGTAACCTTGGTGTCATTCTGGACAATTCTTTGTCTTTAGATTGTCATCTCAGACAGCCGACTCGCTCTTCTTTCTTTCATCTATGTAGCATTGCTACGTTAAGCTCTGTTATTTCCAAGGCGGAAATGGAAGTAATTATTCATGCTTTTATCTTGTCTCGATTGGATTATTACAATTCCCTTTTTAACTGTCTAAACAAATCATCCTTAAATCGTCTGCCATCATTCCAAAACGCTGCTGCACGTCTTTTAACCAATTCTAGGAACAGATCTCACATCACTCCTATTTTAAAATCTCTTCATTGGCTCCCTGTCAGTTTTAAAACCCTTGTTTTAATGTTTAAGGCTTTGCATGGTAAGATTTTACAGCTTTTACAGACCTGCTCTTCCTGTCGGTCCTTCAGGTCTTCAGAACACAGATTGCTGTTTTAAAACCCGTGGAGAGCGGGCCTTTGGGCTGGTAGCACCAAAACTATGGAAGAAACTGCCATCATCCCTTCATTTTATAGATTCAGAGGAGGCTTTTAAATAAAATAGCTAAAGACATTCCTATTCAGACGGGCATTTGGGTAATACCTTATTTGTTTGTCTAATTATGTGCTAGAACTTGTGTTGTTTCACACCTCATCTACCTGTTTGCGTTGTTTTTTGCTTTTATTTGGTACTCTTTGTGTAAAGCACTTTGTGACCTATAAATAAACTTTATTACTTGCTAACATTGACCCTAAACTCATGTAATTATAATTAATGATTACAGCGTCAGAGATTCAACAAACATAAATCCACTGCACACGTGTGCAATATCTATCGACAATATTGGGAATATCTTTGCAGCAGAAAAAGTTCCAGCTGTGTAAAGATTTAGGTTGACTTCATGCATTTTAGCATTGAGCATAGCGCTAAGCTAGGCATTCCATTATTGCGTGTTGGGAGCTAAGCGGTGACTCCTAATTCGTGGCATGCCACCTTGAGCGCCACGCGGTGCTTCAATCAAACTCAACTTTGAGCTTTTCCGCCACTGACCTTCCCAGTGCACAGCCAATCAGAGGACAGCTGTAAGCAGAATGACGCAACGATGGAGGAGAAGCTGAGAACCTGTGCTGAGCAATTTCCTGAGTTGTAAAACACAAGTTTAAAATCGTATCGTGATCTGGGACGAACGGCGCTTGCTTGGTGAAATGTCAGCAGTCAGACATGCTGACCACTCATATAATCGGTGGTAGCTATATCCAAAGCTACAGCTAGCTTAGCTGCTAATGTAGGTTAGTTAATGGCTGTGTTTATCATGCAGGTTGCTACATTAGCACTTTTTTTCCTGCGCTAACACTTATCATGTGAAAGCATCCTAAGCGTGACATTTTGGGTTTCTGATCAGTGTGAACTAGGTCAGAGGTGAGCGTTCACACCTGGTATTAATGTGTGTATGCGGATACAGATCATACGTTTTCTTCTGTTTTTCTTTTCATTCTAAGACACTTTTGACTGTGTAAAAGTCCAAATTTACAGTATATGGATGTACGATGAAGCACATAAAGGCCAGCGGATGACCAACGCCGATTCATTTACATTCTCTCCCCCTTTGTATGAACGGACGAGTCAAGTCTCATCCAACTTCCTGTCACAGACCGGAGGTTTGATCGAGCATCGTCCCAAAATTGAATCAAGCGCTGTTAGTTTCTCAGCGACACCGAGCCAAATGTGCAGCTTCCATCTCTGCTCACTTCATTTCAGAGCCGTGATCGATTCTCTGACGCCTCCTTCCACAGCACCCAACCGTCAAGCATTTACACATTCACAGGGTTTATGCACAAGCTCATTCCCCGGATCAGACGTGCTGCGACTCTCTCTCACACACACACACTGCTGAATGAAACTAAATGAAATCGTGTTACAGTATCAATCTTTATCCAATCCGTTCGTGGAAACAGAGGCTGATTGTAATTACCTCCAACCCACTTTGGAAGAGGAAGCATCACATCACTCTTCCTCACCCTTTCTTTTTGTTCCCGTTTTGCATTTTAGAATTGAAGATGAGCCAAATAATACAGCTGCTAATCAACCGTCCACCTTCCCAAAGATTTGATATTTTCTATCAATGCAGCCAAGGATATGACTTGAATTAAGATGTCACACTGTGATATGTGCAGCAAAATTTGGGAAAGGAGGTGGAATAAAGGAATTGGAGCTTTCCGGTTGTAGTTTTGGCCACAAAAATGTCCGACAATAAGTTGGAAGTGGATTTCAATCCTTTTTACATCTGTTCAGCAGTTGTTCGGCTGTTTGATCACACTTTGTCACCGAGGGACCGGGATGAAACCCAAGCCGAGTCAATCTGACTCAAGCCAAATGTGAGATGACAGATATCAGGCCAGAGCCACTTCCTGCTGCAAATGTGTGTGAAAGCTCCGGAAAGTCACTGGAAAGCAGCGTTCGGAGGAAGGATGGAGTCTGGTGTGGAAAAGAGGAATGAGAGATTTTCCCTCTGTTCAGTTCTGCTGCTTTCAGGGCCTGGAAACTCTTTTTGCCAATACTGAAGAAGTGAAGTCTTGTTCAGGTCTGAATGTCAAGACAAGTTTATTTGTACAGCACAATTCAGACACAAAGCGCTTTACATCGATATGAACAAAACATGGAGCTGAGATAAAGAAAAGGAAATTACTGCTCAGTACTGCTTACTGTATATACTCGAGTATAAGCTGATCTCGTGTATATTGTTCCATCAATGTATTAGTTTAGTAAATTACCTGTTTTCCTGAGTATTGTCATAGTATTCCTCTGATTTTTTGAAAATAATCCATGTGGCTTTTTTAAAACTTCACCGCTTTAACGGGGCTTCTCTTCCTGACTCACCGGAACAATAACATTGCGCTCTTGTTCTTTTTTAACTTATTTATTTTTAAAATTAAATTAACAAAACATGACGTGAGGTGAGGTCAGAAACTATACCGCTGCCCCCTTCCTCATAAACACTGGCTCCGCCTCCAGCTGAGCGTCTATAAATAGACTCCTCCTCCTCCGTGAAGCAGCCGGCGTGGCGATCATCGCCGGCTGCTTCATGGAGCCAGCGATGATCAATCAGTTAAAACATAAATATTCAAAAATAATAATTCATTTGATTTCACTTTTCTCAAATTAAATATTTTAAACATTTGATAATTAACCAAGAAATGGCTCTAACACCGGTACCGGTAAACATGATATTTATTTCTGCAGCTGATTAGCGTAACTTTTGCTTACTGGCCGCCACAAAATGTGCAAGATAAGATGTTTAGTCAGGAAATATATCATTCTAAGTTATGATTTAAACTATAGGGTGTCCCAAAAAAATGTATACACACTCTGAATGATTATAACTCACTCAAACTTTCTTTTTTTACAGATGCAACTGATTAGCAGTAATGGTAGAAGAAAGACTAAGCAAAAGATTCTATACTTCTCGTCTTTAACTTGGATTATAAAACCTAGATATATCTTAATAAACATTGTATTTATAATCGTTCAGAGTGTGTATACACTTTTTTGGGACACCTTATATTTTCCATGGGTAGTGGTAATGGTAGTATTTCCACCCCTGGAAATTTCCTTCTCTGGGATCAAATCTGAATTTCTCCTCTATAAGCCGACCCCTGATTTACTTTGTGACATTTGGTAATAAAAACTCGGCTTATACTCGAGTATATATGGTAATATCACCATGAGAGAGGAGGAA
Organism: Lucifuga dentata; assembly: GCA_014773175.1. Taxonomy (NCBI): domain Eukaryota; kingdom Metazoa; phylum Chordata; class Actinopteri; order Ophidiiformes; family Bythitidae; genus Lucifuga; species Lucifuga dentata. The sequence continues at coordinate 5,229 of VXCM01002693.1, forward strand.
AGCCGGGTTTACATAAATATATCTCTCCTGTATGCCGACAGCATCTTGATGTGCTGATAAACATTTTGAAGGTGCTTATCCTGAGAAATGAACTTAGTGTCTGGTTGCCATGGTGAGCGTAACAAAGAAATCTTTCTGAAGCGAGGGTGTTTTGCGTTGCCGTGTGCTGATCTCACTCTCCGTCGGCTCACTGCTCAGACCAAACATTTCCTTTGAAAGCCAATCGTCTCCCATTTGTGCTCCCTGAAACATGCTCCAGCCTCAGCAGACCGACGCCTGGCTGCTGATTGTGAAGGGCGTCTTTGTATTCTGTAAGCGTGATCAAAGGAGTCTCGTGTTGGAGCGGCGCAGCTGTAGACCCTCGCTCCTCGCCATTCAGAACGCCATCAAAGTAAGACTCCCAAAGGATCCTTCACATCATCGCTTTACTGCTGCTTCTCTCCATACAAATCCCTTTATTACACATAAACTGTTGATTTTATCCTCTGAGACGGGTTCAGTTTGTGCTTTGAATGACAGGAACATAAACTAACAAAAAAACAGCCGTGGATTATTTAAAAAGCTTGTCGCAGGACTTGAAGCTAATATCACTTTGGAATGATGAGTTAAGAGAACAGCAGTGCTTTTCTTCCTGCACAATGCTGCACATTCTCAGCCTGATTCACTTAATCAGAGCTCCAACCGCCAGCAAGAGGACAAGCAGAAAGGCTTCAGAAGACCGGCTACCGCTTCCTGGCAAAGCCTGAGACTCAGCTCCGTGTTTCAGAGCGAGATATTCTGACAAGCAGGAGGCGCGTTGAAATTCACGATCCCCTCAGACCTGCGACCCATGAAGACCCATGCAGCTCTGAGAAAAAGCAGCAGCATTTTTATATTATAGAAAGGCCTTTACACACCGGAGGAGAACACAATACGTGCAAATATGTAGGCCTGTTGTATTCCATTCCATGAAATGTTCTGAAAGAATTATGGTGTCCTTTCTTAAGTCTGATGTGAACACAATATTAGATCCCTTTCAGTTTGCANAATTATGGTGTCCTTTCTTAAGTCTGATGTGAACACAATATTAGATCCCTTTCAGTTTGCATACAGACATGGGCATATCATGCCATTAACACAATTATACATCTGGTCACTAAGCATCTGGAGGACCCTAAGGCATATGCTCGCCTACTTTTTATTGATTTCAGCTCGGCTTTTAATACTATGCAGCCTCACATCCTGCTTCAGAAACTGAAGCATGAGCGTGTGAATCCTTTCATTATTGGCTGGTTTCATTCCTTTTTAATAAATCGTACGCAGCAGGTAAAAGTCAATAATGTTCTGTCAGAAGCCAGACTGAGTCGTACAGGTGTTAGCTCCCCTGTCCTCTTCACACTATACACCAATGATTGCACAAGCAGCTGTCCAGAGAACTACACAGTGAAGTTCTCTGATGATTCAGCCATTCTGGGCTCGTTGCACAAAGACAGAAATCCATCAGGTGTCACTCTGAAATTAAGAGGTTTGTAAACTGGTGTGATGCAAACCATCTTGTACTGAATGTGAAGAAGACAGAGGAGATTGTGTTTGATCCTAACACCAGTGGGGACCATACACCAGTCATCATTCACAATCAGGGTGTCGCTCAGGTCACCTCATATAAATACTTGGGAGTGCACATTGACAGCACACTCAGTTGGAGGTACAGGTGGATGCCTTGTGTTCTAAAGTACAACAGAGGCTGTATTTTCTGAGGAGACTTGAGACTGTCGGTGTCAACCAAAATATGATGTTTCTGTTTTATCGGTTGTTTTGGAGAGTGTAATCCGATATGGAATAACTTCCTGGTTTGGGAATTTGTCAGTTCAGCTAAAGTCCCAAATCTCTGGCCTGGTGAAATCTGCTATGAAAACTGTGGGTGTTAAAAACTATCCACCTCTTCAGCTAATTTACGAACAGTCTCTGGAAAATTGTGTCTGATTTGACTCATGTCTGACACGGAGAGTTCCAGATCTTTCCATCAGGTAGAAGATACTGACTGAATCACTACAAACACTCTTTTATACCCATGTGTGTAAAGACTCTAAGCTCTAGAAAATGTTGAGTGTTACTGGCTGTGGGCATGTATGGGTGTGTGTGTGTGTGGGGGGGTTACATGTCGATGTATTTATGCTGTGGATATTGGTTCTATGTTTTATGTATTATTTTTACTGCTTATAATTGCTTGTTTGTATTGTGTTTGATACTTGGAATTTTGGAGTCCAACACAAATGTCCCTATGGGACAAATAAAGTATATCTCATCTCATCTTATCTTATATTTTGCATTTCTATTAATATTTTTCACACTAACTCCCTGTTAATGGAGCATTTCAAATCAACGACAAGAGTTTTCATGACAGAATTAAGGCATTAATTTTTTTCAAATTAAGCTTTTCACCTGCGAATAAAACACGTCAGACCATCAAAGCGTCGTTTGAATAGTGGATATTCTGCTTGTTTTTGTGCCACAGAATGTTGTCTTATATGATAAAAGGCAGAGAAATGATAAGACAGATGGAATTCATCATCTTATGTCTGAAACTGGTAAAGTTTTAACTCCTGTATCAAACAGTGGAATTCTTCATGCTCTTGCTTCCTTCTTAGTACTGGATGGAGCAGAATCTCCTTTTTTCTTCTTTTTGTTAAGAAAACTCAGGATCAAGTTGTCACTTTTTTATTTATTTATTTTTTTTAATGTTTTGTAGTGAGTTTGTAACTATTCGGAAAGAAAAAAAAATCATTATGCATTTGGTGTATATATGTCAACATGACAAATTCACCTCCAAAAAATAAAAAATGTCATGTTATTTATTCATGCCGCTCCTCTTGGTGCGTAACGGCCTTAATTAACATAAGTTGGATGACAGCAAAGATTAGGGGCGGGGCTCAAAACACAAAACACGTCAAACTAAATAAGAGCTGTGATAACTGAAGCTCATTCATAAATCTCTTATGTTAATCAGAGCACCATGTCATATGAAGCTAGCATTGCTGTCAGGTGAGTCTCAGGTAAAAACCCATGAAGATCAGCGTGTTAATGAGCTGCTTCATATTTAGAGTCACGATTTATCGTGCACACTGTTGTGTGTGTGTGTGTGTGTGTGTGTGTGTGTGTGTGTGTGTGTGTGTGTGTGAGGGAGACAGACGCAGAGGGCAGCAGATGAAGAGTCTCAGCACCACTAGAACATGTGTGAGATCAGATCAAAACTCTCCATTCCTATGTATTGATCAGCTGAGTGTTGTTTTCTATCAAAGTTATTGATCACTAATCTGTGTGAGATAAATTCAGTTTAAAACATCGCCACTGAAATTTATGACCAGAATGAAACACGTCTTAATTATTGCGTGACTGTGTTGTTTATGAGTCGCTCCCCCAACATGTCAGTAAGAAAATACCATAGCAACGCCTCTTTCAATGGAAACAGTAAAAGATGCCAGTATCAGACATTTATGAATGAGGGAGCATGGTTGGTGGTAATATATGACCTTATCGATCTGTAAAGTCTTGCGTTCACCTTTAGCCTTGTTTCTGAGTTTTTTATAAGTCAGTCGTTTGTCCATCTGGCGTGGTGTGTTTGAGTGCAGATGGAGCTTTAGCAGAGATTTCTTGGTGATTTATTGCTCAACAGGAAGAGATGCTCTGGGAAAGAACAGTTTCAGTGTTGCTTCATATCTGACTGACAAACGGTTTGAGCACATCCGTCTCCAGCTGTCACGCCGTTATTTCAGTCCACGCTGTTCAGGAGTCACGATGACAATAGAGACAATGCGAGGTTTTTATTTTTTCATTCAGTCTGTATGTTTAAACATGTATTAATATTCTGATCACCTGTCAAACGGAGTTCTTATGTCTTTTTTCCTTTTGTCTTCTACTGATGAATTCTGAGGTTTTTTTGTGGTATTTTGTTTTTTTGGTTGGTGACAAACTGGGTTCTTTTCCTCTGTCAGGCTGAATGGTTCAGAGCCCATGCTCTGAACCATTCAGCCTGACAGGAATGGTTTCAAACCCTTACAAACCGTGTCCAGCACGGTTTTCTCAACACGGATAGACAACTATGCTCAGCGCAGCAGAACCATTTGGGTAAGCGGGCATAATGACGTAGGAGTTCACTGATTGGTTTATGTTAGTTTTGTGACTCAGATCTGATAGCGAGTCATGAGCCAAAGGATAAGTTGGGTATTTTTTAAGTTAAGCTTTTTATTTTAAACGTCTGGTGTAGTTTTGTTGATACGGTGTAGGGCTGGGCAATATGACCTAAAAGTAAAATCTCGATTTTTTTCACACTGATGGCCGATTTTCGATTTAAATCTTTTTTTTTTTTTTTTTTTTTTTTTTNCAGCGATGTCCAGCTTCCTGTCTGCTGCCTCTTGATGCTCTGACATGTTACAGTATTCCACCTACAAAGGCTTGTAGGTTTAATGCGCACAAAATGGGAATGGGCTTGATTGACGGAGAGCGACTTGCTGCCACATTTTCCTCGTTAAAAATAGATAACAGTTTGGGTTTTTTTTTAAACTTGATTTTCCGATTCAGCCATTTTACACATCGTGCCAAAACGTAAATTCGAATTAATCAATTAAATTGATTTATCGCCCAGTCCTAATACGGAGTATAATTTTCAGCGATCGGTGCAGTAATTTCATCTCCAAGCAGCTGCATTTCCAAACACAAATTGTGCTGCTTTCACTTGTGTCACTTCCTGTCTGGCTTTGGCAGCGCCACAGATGGAAACAGAAATGGTAACCGTTCCCACGAGTCCGGAGCAGCGTGGAACAGTGCAAAGCAAACCGCTTGGCCTGACAGTGGAAAAGTGCCTTATGTTTTGTCTCTCACCAAGAACAGGAAGCTGAACATTCTTTGTTCCCCTGAACATGGCGTGGCTTTCTCTAAATTCAGCCCAAATGATCAGTTTGAATTATTAGGAAACAGAGTGTTCAGGTTAAAGGTTCAAAATTACTTCAGATTTCACTCTACAATGCAAACACAGACAACAGATGAGATGAGAATCTGACTTGCCATATATACTCAAGTATAAGCCGATCTCATGTACAAGCCTGATTTTGACCTGCAAATTTAGATTTTTAAAGAAACTCGTGTATAAGCCGGCCCCCTGATGTTGTTCCATCAATTTATTTGTTTAGCAAATTACCTGTTTTTCTGGGTATTGTCATAGTATTCCTGTGATTTTCTGAAAATAATCCACGTACCGGTAAACATGATATTTATTTCATGTTTATCGGTTGTTTTCATGTATTTCAGCTGATTACCGTAACTGACCAATCACAGCAGAGCTTACTGGTCACTGCAAAATGTTCTGGATAAGAGTTTAGTCAGGAAATATCTCATTCTAAGGTATGATTTAAACTATTTTCCATGGGTAGTGGTAATACGTAGTATTTCCACCTCTGGAAATTTCCTTCTCTGGGATCAAATTTTAATTTCTCGTGTATAAGCCGACCCCCGATTTGCTTTGTGAAATTAAAAAAAATAAAATAAAATAAAAAAATAAAAAAATAAAAAACTCAGCTTAAATTCAAGTATATATGGTATGTTATGAAGGCCAAGAAGCCGCGTTGACGGGCCTAACGGCTGTCTGAGCTGCTGACTCTGGATTAGTTTATCATTTTAAGCAAGCTGATAGGTCAAACTCGCATTTTTTTTCATATTGAGAAACACTGAAGAAAATTAAAATCACTCACAAAAACGCTGCCACCCCAAGAGCACACACACACACACACACACACACACAGACACCCCACAGGCCATTACTATGAATATAACATTGTCAAACCCACAAAATGCATCTTCAGAGTGCTTTTTAAACTGTGACAGATTCAATATTTAATTTGAAAAAAAAAAAAAAAAANAAAAAAAAAAAAAAAAAGCTTTAGAGCCGAAGACAGAAATGTTCATAATAAGACAATAATAAAAGCCTGACATTTCCTCCAGTAACATTAAATATTCTGATAGAGCGTGAACAGATAGAATCAATTATCTGCTGTGCTATTCAAACTAATTCCCTCAGGCTGCAGTGAATTTCTATTTGTCGGCCTTTAAAAACCTCCTGTTTATAACCTTATAAACAGGAAACCTCCAATCAAATCAAACTGAGATCCAAATGAACTCAGATTTCTAGATTTATCTATTTATTTCTAGATTTAGAGACCTAGATCTCAGATTTTACACGAGCTGCTGCTGCTTTTAAGTGCAGTAGATTTTTCCTCCAGAAACGCAGTTCCTCCCCTGAACGTTTTCCAGAGATATTGCACCTCCACACAGCCTTTGTGCTGGAATGCTTCAAGGAAGACAGAAATGAGTGTTTGTAGTTATAAAGCAAAAGCTGCAACAACATCTGGATCGGAGCACAAAGAAACAGACTCATTTCCTAAAATCCTACAATCCTGCAGCCCGACACGGGATGATACACAGAGACGTGGGAGGAAAACACACTTCTGACACCTCCCATCTCATTTTCGGCATCAGCAGCCCCACACACACACACCACTATGGCTGGATATCAATTTTGACCTCCTGGTTCAATTCGATTTTGCTTTCAAAGCTCAGATTCTATTCTGTTAAATTCTGTCAAATGTTGTTGGAGTTTTGTCTATTAATTTACATTATTGTATAAAAAAAAAAAAGTGAAGAATTTTTTCAAAAACTATGTTGAAAACTTACTGAGTGTATTAAATGAAACAGGTTCAGGCTGACCTTTGACCTTTGGGCTCTGATGCTCTTTAACCTCCACATGAAGCTTTGTGTAGCCGCCTCACTAACATGTTGTCATGTGGCTCAGCGTTCCGTGATTCCAGGATTTGAAGCGTGCTCCTAACTCCCTCGTTGTCATGGCGACACTGTAAGGATGCATATCCTCCATATAACAATAGTAACGACTGGCTGTTTTGGCTGGAGGTGAGGCAGATGCAGCTTGCAGGTCGATGCATTTTCTACGTCATCTGTCTTCATTCAGGTGTCAGACGTCATGGCGGCGGCGTGACGCCTCCTCAAGTTATCATGTTACCCAAAATTTTACTTCTGAGTTATATATTTTGTAAACGTTACTACTTTTGTGTACTTTTCTCGTTTATATCCTTCTGCTTTGGAAGTCAAAATGAGTCCAAACATCTAAACTGAAACCAGAGACAGCAGCCATGTTTTCATACAAGCTTGGTCTTTAATGCTTTCCGTAGTCAAGTAGTCACGCTACGCTACACAGAACTCATTCTACTAGCATTCAATTAAAAATTAGACTATTTAAAAGATCAATTTTTTAAATTTTATGAATCGATATCAGAATTGTTTAAATTTGAATCGCAATTAATCCCCGCCACCTGCTGAGGATTTGTAGCATTTCTTGGTGTTTTATTATTATTTTTTTCGATCAAATGACTCCAAACTGAAGCACTGTGGAGTGATGATCCATATTTAAGTGGAGTGTAAATGCGTTGAGTTACGAGGAAAACATGAACACACACTAAATCTATGAAAACACGCCACAGAAGCGCAGAAATGCTGATTCATTCTAGCAGAGAAAACCAGGCCACTGGAGTTGAACCTGGTTGAAAGATGTACGAGTCCATTTCCCAAACGTACAGAGCCTGAGATAAGACATGAGATGTGAGACGTGAGGGATGAGACGAGAGCGATGAGACGAGAAAGTTGATACATGAGAGATGAGACATGAGACGAGAGAGATGAGATGAGAAAGATGATACATAAGAGGTGAGACATGAGAGGTGAGACATGAGACGAGAGAAATGAGACATCAGAAATGAGACGCAACAAATGAGACAAGAGATGAGACGTGACAAATGAGACAAGAGAGATGAGAAGAGAGAGATGAGAAATGAGACGAGATGAGACTGAGACGAGAGAGATGAGACGAGAAAGATGATACATGAGAGATGAGATGTGACAAATAAGACAAGAGATGAGACATGAGAGATGAGATGTGACAAATGAGACAAGAGATGAGACATGAGACATGAGAAATGAGACCTGAGAGATGAGATGGGAGAGATGAGACGAGACATGAGAGATGTGAGATGAGAAATGAGACGAGATGAGACATGAGACCTGAGAGATGAGACATGAGACATGAGAGGTGCAAGATGAGAAATGAGACAAGAAATGAGACATGAGACATGAGAAATGAGACCTGAGAGATGAGATGGGAGAGATGAGACGAGACATGAGAGATGTGAGATGAGAAATGAGACGAGATGAGACATGAGAGATGAGACATGAGAAATGAGACGAGATGAGACATGAGAAATGAGACGAGATGAGACATGAAACATGAGAAATGAGACCTGAGAGATGAGATGGGAGAGATGAGACGGGACATGAGAGATGCAAGATGAGAAATGAGACGAGATGACAGATGAGAAATGAGACATGAGAAATGAGAGATGAGATGATATTAGAAATATTACAATTAGTTTTAAGCTCTGATAATCCTTTAATAAGCATTATTATTATTATTATTATTATTATTATTATTAAGCATTATTGCTTTTTCGTTCTCATTGACAACATTCACTGCTACTTTGAGATGTTATTGGAATACCTTGTCGGAATCACATCACCCACAAGACAGAATGCTTCCACTCTGACTGTAAGATAAAGTCTATCATAAAAGACACAGGAAACCATTTCGGAGGCTGCTGTTTCGGACAGCGAGCCCTCGTACAGAGCATGCCCGCTCGCCGTGGACCACGCTGGCTCTCACCGCCGATTTGCACAATTCCTGCTTTTAGCTTTGCTCGCTGACATCAGTAAGGTTTGTGTTAAATGTAACGCTGTGGGACAGTACACGGGACTTCAGTATGATAAGGAGAAACTTAATAATGAAGAGAAATGTCTCGTTTCCCTCAGAGCTCCGCTGGGCTTAAATGGTTAAAATGTTAATTTAAATACACCTTTCTTTATTGTTTCATATGAATAACTAAATCATTTATTTTTTAAATTAAATAATGTGTTTGTTTTCATCAGTTCAGTTGACTGATGAGCTGAGTTGGCCATCATTTCCCAAAGGATAAAACCGTATTTCAGCTTTCCTGATATTTTGCAAAATCTCTTAATCTTTCAAAATAAAATACTCAAGTGATACACCCACCTTAAAAATCCACGTTTCTCCAGCTAATAGTTACACAGCCTTATGAAGTCACGGTCCTTTAAATTTTTCCATAAACGCAGGTCTTCTTTTGGGACTATATTCCCCAGTGGAGGCATACATTCACTCCACGCTTTTTATTGAGCTTAAACACTAAAATTACATAACTTCTAAAAAAACCTGAATACACGTCTTGTTGGTGATGATGGATTACCTATCCCAAGAACGTTTACAGTATCAACAAGTTGATTTTAATAGCAGAATGAACTGAAACCAATGGAGGTCTGGAAGGTAGGAAAAACATTTTTAATTCACTGTTCCAGTAGTATGCTTTAGGAAATGATTGTCAGTGACGTTAAAGTTGAATATATTAGGCTCAAACATGCATGATCGCCGGTTTGGTCCTTTAACAACGCAAAGCACTCCTTCCTTCATTATTTTTCTACAGGACACACCGTCCTGCAGGGACACGGAAGGTTGTGCAAGATGATGCCGTGTGTGGTCTGAAATGAGGGCAGTTAAAGTCCTCCATGTTAATAACCACATGACAGAGTGAAGCGACCCCTTAGGATACGCCACAAAACCACCAGAACAAATGTCCTTCATTTAGCTACAAAACCAGACTGAGTTTTACAGTGATAAAATATTCCAGAGCTGTTTGAGTTAGCATCTCTACTCAACCTTTGAACACCTTATTCGCTTTAACTATCATAACGAGATTCCTCATACACAGCAGGGATTAGCATTGATACTGCTGAAATTGCAACTGTTTAAATTTTTAAAAAGCCTCACGCTTATATATGTGACTTCTTAAACAAAGGCAGATATTTTCTTTAGCTCTGCGGAAGCAAATGAACACAGCGATGGTGCTGCTCGCTTATTCTCACTTCTTCTGTCCGACTCGCAAGCCAAATCCAACGACAGGCCGAGTCTCTNCTGCTCGCTTATTCTCACTTCTTCTGTCCGACTCGCAAGCCAAATCCAACGACAGGCCGAGTCTCTTAACTACCAGGGTTCATTTCCCCGACATCTGCAGTGCATCTTCACAGATATCCAGAGACTTTCCTCTGCCGCCACCAGCAGGGCACAGCTTCCACTTCTACACAAGAAAGTGTAAAAATCTAGCGGTCAGATACCACAACAGCTACACACAGGGCCGGGCATAGACGAACGAGGCAGTCGCCTTGGGCCCTGCGGCCACTTGGGGCCCCCCCCCACGTAAAGGGTGAAACTAAAGTGAACCCTCCTTAGTGGTAAATAATTTCAAGAACTGCAGAAACGTAACAAAACTTATTTGCTAACTTTGTGAATTATAACTTAACTGTGTAAAGCATCAGCACACTATACATAGAGCTCAATGTGCAGAGACAACTCATGAATGGCGTGTTATAAAATGCTCAGAACTAATATTATAACATGGAACTTATGCACGTTATGGTTTGAAATTACGCTTTAGTGAAGATTAGGCTCATAGGAGATTTAGCAAATATTTATGGAGTGGATTGGGGGAATTCTGGGATGTCAGGTTAATACTGCAGAGNGGAGATTTAGCAAATATTTATGGAGTGGATTGGGGGAATTCTGGGATGTCAGGTTAATACTGCAGAGTGGGGGTAAAAGGGTAGCCACGCCCCTTTTGTATATTACAAAATGTGTTTAATTTATGTTTTAATTTTGGCTGTTTTATAAGACGTTTATAAGGTAAACTGACCNACAAAATGTGTTTAATTTATGTTTTAATTTTGGCTGTTTTATAAGACGTTTATAAGGTAAACTGACCCCTTTTTCATCTCTTTGTGTGTCATACGAACTCAAAAAAGAAAAAAACTTGCCTAGGGCCCCAGAAAGGCTAGGGCCGGCCCTGGCTACACTTCACGTGATCGCGTTTGACTCAAGCATGTAAATACTCCGTTGGCTTAAAATCAGCATAAGCATTGTGTGTGTGCATTTCCTAACCTGCCGTACTTCCTCTCATAACGCGATTAAGTGCAATGAGCCATGAATGCTCAGCGAAGAACAGATTCCTGTTAATTAGATTCGTGTAGCAGTTAGGCTACTGAATTTCCCTCCTCTGCACCAATTACCTGTCTACCTCACCTGCTCCCAATTACCTCATCAGTCTACAGATTAGATAGATTAGATAGAGGGACCCCTGATTTATGATTGTGCCTGTCCTCCATTGAACTTGTGAATGACTTCCTTAGGCACAATCAAGTAAAGACTTTATCTACTTTTACCTGCCTCTCGGTCTGTATTTGATTCCTTTACCTGTCTCACATGTCAAGTACTGAGTGTTTCAGGTCTGTTAACCACTTTCACAGTGTCACTTTAGCTTCATGCGGCCACAAGTTGGAGTTTAGCTAGCTAGCTAGCTGACAAGATATCAGATTTTCACTACACAATTATAGTGGCCAAAAGAATTCATGATAACGATTTTGTTGTAGCATCTATACAAAATTTAAAATAATAATAATTATAATGCTATGAGTCAAATTCATCTTTAATTTAGTTTATTGTGCGTTTTGTCTCTTTTTTGACAAATGAATTAGACTCCAGATAGGAGTGTAGGGAGGCGGAGAGAGTCTGTAATCAGAACTGTACAAAAGCTACAAAAAGAGCAATTCCACCTTAAAGGATGGTGTAAAGGAATCAGATGACCTGATAAACAAAAGATCCACAAATCTAACAAATAACCAGGAGAGAGAAAATCCTGTCAAGTCCAACGCCATGATAACTTAGCTTTAGCAACACAGCTAACACCTTCATGGAACATTTCTCGTTTCAGGGCTAGCAAGCTAACTGCTACTTCCTGTCTCTACCGTGGTGAAATCTGCAGGATGATGGAGGTGAAGGTGGTGAACAGGTTGGTGGTATCACCCCCCTTTAGCAGTTCTTGTCAATCGGCATTTCCTGCAGACTGGGGCGTCTACCAACTTCCTGTCTTTGTTACCGAATCCTAAAAACTCCACACTGGCAGCTAGCTTTTTTCAGGTTAGCGTAGAACGTCTCGCTCTGTCTGTCGCCACACTCTGTGGTAGCAGCTAGTTAGCTAGCTAGTTACTGCATCATGGCGTCATGTCACATGTGTGTGTGTGTATGTGTGTGTTGGGGGGTAGACAAAGCAAGAATGGAAAGAAACTGAAATGATTCAAAAGATGCTGGATTATTTACATGATATTATCATATATGTATTATTAACATGATATCAATATTTCATTTTTTTNTGCTGGATTATTTACATGATATTATCATATATGTATTATTAACATGATATCAATATTTCATTTTTTTAGTATCACAGTTATCGCAACACCGATACTTTAGACTTTTGTTTTGAAAGAGATTCCTCTCAGCTGTGTGTATTAACATTATAAGCAGTTATTCTCGTGGGTAAAGGAAGGCAGTCTGATTTAGTGGTAGCAGGTCCAGTAGCTTGGCGGCGGTGAAACAAGATGAAGTTCTGACCTGTGTTGGGGTTCCGGCCTCCCGCTTGCTTCGGCCTTGAGAAAGCCACTGCGCCGTCACTGACCTTCCCCTCCGCAGCCCTGCAGGACATAAGGTATGAAGCAGATTAATATGACAGAGAACTCTAGAAACAGACAGCAATGGTTTATTATGCAGCTGCACTGAATTCAATGATTCCATTCCTGATTTTCTTGTGTTTTATTTTCTGATACGTGCTATATGTTCTCCTGCAATGTCGACGCGTGAACTCATGGCGACACTGTTGCTCCAAGCCTTAAATACAAAAATACAGAATGAATTTACCTTAAATCTCCACTTCAGCAAAACTTTAAAAAGATGTGAGAGAAGAATGTTCTTTATTCTGATTTTGTTTCACCGTTTAATGTTGGAGTTACGTAAATTGACGTTTTCCTGTTTTCACTGAGCAAGAATCCTAACACGATGGCTAGAGGTGCGTCCCAAATGCACTCCTCCATCCTCCTTTCCTCTGTGACCCAGAAACCAAAGTTGAAACTCCTCCAATCCTCCAAAAACCAGAGGAAACGAGCAGAGGAGGTTTGTTTTCTCCTCCAAATGTCTCCTCCCTCAGAGGATACATGCATATATCCTTTCAGAAAGTCTTTTTATTAGGGCTGGGGAAATTAGCGCTTCATTTTTGAGATTAACATGGACTGTTTAACGCTTTAAAAAAAAAAAATTAAAGCTATTAACGCATCTGTTTTCACTTCCTGAGGCTATGCTAATGTTTTTTTTTTCCACCATTTCCTGTGGCTAACATTATATGCTCACGCTAATTATGGAGAAGGAAAAAGATCAGCCTTTTAGATGTACAGTTGTGCTTTAAAAAGTTAGTGATGGCTCTTGTTGGAACCAGACACTCAGCAGTGTGCCGTTTTAACTTTATTCATCAAAAACATAGAAACTACTAAAAGAACTTCACAGCATTTTAGCCGTATTGTGTTGCTGCACGTGATACATTCAAGCTAACATTGACTAACGCTAACGCTAGCTAACAAGACACAAACAGCATCCATTCTTTTTAGAATAAGACAAACTTCCCCTTTAACAGTCATATTTTCAGAATAATATGATTTTACTTACAAGAACATGTCAACTTTGACCAGTATCCATCTTGTGGCTGAAGCATGAATAACATGCAAACCAAGCTAGTTTCTGCTCTGAACTCAATAAAAGCACCTCATGAATCCATTACAAAATAAAGTTATTCCTTTAAGATAAAATAAATCAAGTTAATTCAGGTGTTGTTCTCTTGTTTCTGTGACAAACTAAAGAAACAGTTTAATAAAGCAGATATAACAGGGATTTAAACGGAATTCATCTACATTAATTTGATGATTTAATGTATAATGATTACAAGTTTTGCTATTAATCACTATTAATTGCAGCAATCTGTGCAATTAATAATTTTTTTTTAATCGATTCAGTTTTTTTTTATTGATTCAGCCCTACTTTTTCCACTTTGGCGTGACATCACCATGGCCATGCCCCTTACCAGCCATCAACGCTTATCAGCAAAGACAACCTCAGGTCAACTCCTGCCTGTCAGATGCAGATTTCTCTGTGAACAAATCTGCTAATTTGTTAAACCCACATTCAGTTTCTGATCGTTTGTGTTTTTCCAGCCTTTGACCACCAAACTGACATTCTCCCTCACCTACAAAAAACCGCCATGAGCTGGCCACCCACAAAACACAGCAGCAAGACAACCGTTGTTGCTAATGAGCTCACTTCCCGTGTTCGCAACATGAAAATTTAAGAAAAGAGAAATGAGACTCTCCTGAAGCCAATGAGCAGAGTTCATCACCAGCTGGGAGCAAGAAATGAGAATCAGCTCCTCAGCATGAGGGACCGTGTGTGTCGTCCATCCTATCCTCCCATCTTTGACTCCTGGCTGCCACATACGGGCCAATCATAATGCCTTAAAAAGCTAACGAGGAGGCAGACAGAAACATGGAAAAACAGAACGACTGCTGCTCTGCATAACAAAAACAGTTACAGCAACTCTGAATGTAAAGTACAGGCTGAGAGAAGAAGAGAGAGAACACATGATGATGATGATGATGACTGATCTAAATGCCCTTTAGCATCACAGCTGCTTGCCACATCCTATGCACAACTTTACATGAACATTAGTAAACTATCATATATACCAAATTTCACAAAGCAAAGCGGGGGTCCATCCATTTTCTATACCCATTTGTCCCATTAAGGGTCATGGGGGGCTGGAGCCTATCCCAGCAGTCACTGGGTGAGAGGTGGGGTTCACCTGGACAGGTCACCAGTCTATCGCAGGGCTGACACATAGAGACAGACAAACTCATTCATACCTATGTCAATTAGAGTTTCCAATTCACCTGACCTTTAGAGGTGGGAGGAAGCCAGAGCACCCAGAGGGAACCCACGCAGACACGGGGAGAACATGCAAACTCCANGGTGGGAGGAAGCCAGAGCACCCAGAGGGAACCCACGCAGACACGGGGAGAACATGCAAACTCCACCCAGTGGGACTTGAACCCAGGACCTTCTTGCTGTGAGGTGACAATGCTAACCACTGAGCCACCGTGCTGCCCTGGCTTATACATGAGAAATTCAAATTTGATCCCAGAGAAGGAAATTTCCTAGGGTGGAAATACTACCCATTACCACTACCCATGGAAAACAGTTTAAATCATACCTTAGAATGAGATATTTCCTGACTAAACATCTTATCCAGCACATTTTGTGGCAGCCAGTAAGCTCTGCTGTGATTGGTCAGTTTTGATAATCAGCTGCTGAAATAAATATGTTTACCGGTATGTGGATTATTTTCAGAAAATCACAGAAATACTATGACAATACCCAGAAAAACAGGTAATTTACTAAACAAATAAACTGATGGAAAAAAATCAGGGTTTATACACGAGCTCAACTTATACTCGAGTATATATGGTACTCATTCTTTACTTAAGTAATATCAGTAATACAACAATAGCAAAATACTCATTAGAGCTCATACCTCCATCAATATACTGGCCAAAAGTGAAATAAAACTGTAACAAACATCATATTTGCTGCTGTAGCTGTTAAAGATGCATGAAAACAGCTTATTTATTATCATCTTAGCATTAATGGTTGTCATATCTTTCTGATCTATTTGTTACCATTAGTGAGCTTCCTGTCTGAGAACAAATTACATCAACTGATGGTCTACACATATAAATATGCCTGATTTGTTTTTTTTTTTTTTTTNTTTTTTTTTTTTTTTTTGAACTTTGTTTAAATATTACTTTTAAAGAAACTGACAAAGACTTCAAAGAAATGCTCTATGTCACAATGCAAAGAAATAACTTTCTTTTTAAATTCCTGGATCCGCCCCTGGATCTGAATTCACATAAAATTTGATGGTTCGTTTCTGGGCTTTGGCCTGTCCTTCCTGCAGAACAGTGAGATTCTTTTTCAGCAATCCTGCTAACAAACAAACAAAATCTACAGACATCATCGCGTTACTCTGCGATGGAGACAGTCAGATGGAGCGTATTTACATTTAGCTTGTAGTTTGTTCTCAATGCTTTAGCATGTTAACTCCTACATTTACTCTCCAAATGTGGAAATACAATTTTTTTTCACCCTACAGTCTCTAATAAAGATTTTATTTTTAATAATGGTATAATAATAATAAACTTCTCTGATGTTTGATGACAATTAGCCACAACTAATATTCTGGTGACTTATCTCATGTTTAATGTAAAATCTATCTGTAAGTAACTTGTGACTAGCTGACAGATGTAGTGGAGTAAAAACCACAACATATCTTCCATCATTTACAGCTGCCAAGCAGAAACTGTATAAAGTTAGCAATGATCCAAAATTCTCTGTTCTTTTAAACTTCTGTTTTTTATCCGCGATGCTTGAAAAGCTGACAAACGTTTGAGCCAGTTGCTGGATTTCTGCGTCTTCATAGTCCTGCTGCAGAGGAAACGTGCACGCTCTGGCCCTGCTTTTAGCCCGGGCCAGAAAACCGACAGCTCAGCTCGCTTTAGCTCAGCTGCAATGGAAAAGGAAGCAGGCTGCTGGCTCGGCACGACTCGGTACATTTCATGGGTCGTAACTGAAAAAGTCCACAAAGCTTCTTAAAGGTGTAAAATTCATGCAGAGCTCTAAAACACACTTGACATTCGCTGTGTTTGTAATCCTTTAGCCTCAGTCTTTGCCAAATGTGTTATTTATTCAATCGCATAAATAAATAAGAAGGCATTCAGAGAGTGCATACCTCCGCCAAGGCCAACAAAATCCCCAATTTAAAAAAAATATTAAAAATGAGACACGGTGCTATATTTCATTGAAATGGGCCCATTAGTAATTATTTTATAGTGTTAACCTTTCCTGCTTTAGTCTCCAGACTGTGGTTGGAAGCACAGGGAGCTCTCTTTATTGCTGCGCAANAACCCCCGTCGCTATGTTCAGCCTCTGGCACAAAACTCAGGAATTCTGCTCGTTTGAGGAGCCGTAGCCTTTTATTTTACATCAAACTCAACTTCATACTGTCACTATAACTAGCAATTATGCTAATCTGCTAACATCAACCCGCTCTGCACACTGCCACACACATCTCCACCCAAACACACAGTCTCTTTAAGGAGCTGCGCTGCCCTCACAATATGCAAAAAACTTCTACTGGATCCTGGATCCAGAATATGTTCTATCACCTCCAAAATTTAATCACTTCTTCCTCTCGATATTATCTATCAATCCCTCAGATTTCATTGAAACCCCCTTCATAACTTCTTGAGATATTCTGCAAAAAAAAAAACCAAAAAACAAATGTGATCACATAACCTCCTTGGCAGAGGTAATAACACCNAAAAAAAAAAACCAAAAAACAAATGTGATCACATAACCTCCTTGGCAGAGGTAATAACACCTCCACAAAGGCTCTGCAGAGGCATCATCAGCCTCAAGCACATACCACAGCAGGTATGTCCTATCAAGAACCCAAAGATCAATTTGACTCTTTAAATGAAATTCTGATAGCTTTGCTTCTTTAGGTTGGGGAAGATCAAATGCTTTTCTCTCATGAGCTAAGGTCACCAATTAATCGCTGATAACCCTGCAGGGAATCCATAAAATGTCAGCAACATTTCACTTATAACTGTCAGAGATAAGAAGGAGGAAGCATTTCTGTGACATTTGAAGCTTTCAGGAAAGGGGAAAGCAAAATAATGAGTTAAACAAGAATGTCTGTGGCTGCTTGAGTAGTAGATCTTGTTTTCTCATTCTTTTCTCATTTTTTCCTCTTGGACATATTTGCAACAGCGTGTGCTGTGCTCATTTGTGTTTCTGCTGCATCTGTAGGAGGAAACCAATCTGAGCCTGATAATAGCAGAGGGCAGAGATTCCTTCCTGTCATCACCAAGCCCAGTCAACTTATGCTAGACTGATTGATCAACATGTGATCATGATCATGACTTTAAAAATTTTGCCATGTTTAAGAGTTGCGGTGTTCAGCCTTTAGTAGTTCTGTAGTTCCGTAGCAGCAGCAATCAAGTTAAGAATGAAATTAGGAACTACTGTCTCATATAAGCCAAGCTTTTTTTTTTTTTTTTAAACCAAATTTCACAAAGCAAATCAGGGGAAATTCAAATTTGATCCCAGAGAAGGAAATTTCCAGGGGTGGAAATATTACCACTACCTATGGAAAATAGTTTAAATCATACCTTAGAATGAAATATTTCCTGACTAAACATCTTATCAGCACATTTTGCGGCGGCCATTTGTGGAGGCCAGCACCGGTAATGTCAGTTACGGTAAGCAGCTACTAAAATAAATATCATGTTTACTGGTACTTGGATTATTTTCAGAAAATCACAGGAATACTATGACAATACCCAGAAAAACAGGTAATTTGCTAAACTATTAAATTGATGGAACAACATCAGGAAACCCTTATATACTGTTTTTTTTTGTTTTTTGTTTTTTTTTAATCTACATTTGCAGGTCAAAAACGGGGTTGGCTTATACTCGAGTATATACAGTACTTCTGTTGGAACAATATGGAGAAAGAACATGGTTCCTTCAGTGAGTTCAGTGTGCACTCTCATTGTGTGATATATGAACAAAAGTCATGTGAGAATTCTTTGCTTAGTGGTCAGAAATGTGATGAAACAAAGTCTGAAAAGACTGACATAATATACTAGCATAACTAAATGACATACTTTCCTTGTCGTACTCACACTGAGCACATATGCTAACATGCCAACCTTCAACATGTTAACCCACAGACACGCACAGCTTTTCACAGCATCCGTTTGATTTGCTTTGAACAATCATTAACCCCACGTGCTCTCTAGTTCTACATCAGTCAATAGAGCACCTGATCAATAGGATGCTTAGCAGCTGGTTTAGAATTTGAACCAAATGAAACAGGAGACTGGACCAAGTCCTCTACACTGTGTTGGTACAAATGTTTTGGTGTGGACCAGAGCGTGATCACTATGGTTATGTTCACATTACAGGCCTTAACACTCAATTCAGATTTTTAAATCAGATCCAATCTTTTTGTGTTGATGGTTCACATATAGTACATGTTTGTAAGTAACCCGTATCCAACATGAATGTGAACACGCTGAGGTCCTACACTTCTACGCATGCACAGATTTAACTGAAATGTGAGCCGCATGCTACAAGAATAACAACAATAACTGTATTTTTGTGTGACACTACAGACATTATTTTCTGTTGGCACTGAAGTCACGTTCTTTTATCGCCCCAAGAACTTTCCTCAAAAACTGCTCGGTTACGACATGTTTTTTCAAGTTTAGCTTGGATAGAAGCTTCTCCATATATATCCAACAAATTTAAAACTTATTTGTCTCTCCACTGACCCCCGTCACCGATGTTGCTCTCCTCCATATTTATTTTTACCGGCTGCTATGAGGCGCCGACACTGAATGAGGACGACGTACACATAATGCATGTGTGCAGAGAAGTGAGATGTTAAAAAAACCACACGAATTCTGATCTGACCAGTCAGACGGTGGTCGCATTCACTGAAAAAACTGATGTTGATCACTTTTAGATGTTACATATAAAAATTTACACTTATTTTACTGATTTAAACGTGTTATTTTGTCCTGCTCAATATTTTTGAGTAGTTTGAATTATATCTCACAGTGCTTCAAACGTTCTAATTTTATTTAATTAAAAGCAACTACAAAAAAAGTCACAGCCCTATTATCATCTGTATTAATTACAATTAATCAAACATATTGAGCCAAACTAACTAAATGTGATTAAGTTTACTCAACATAGATCTGTTTGGAATGACTAAGGAAATTGAAGTGTAATGTACTCAAGTTGTTTTAGCTAAAACTACAAATTTAATTTCACTGAAATTATTTATAAGTATTAAATATAGTCAACTTAAAAATATATAAGCCCTACATAAATTTATTTCGTGCAACCACTTGACATATAAAAATTAAGTAAATTCAAAGTAGCATTTTTATCATTGTAGCCAGAGATGGGATGTGGATCAGATCTAGGACCACATATGCAAGTGGCCAAGATCTGATATTAAAAAAATCAGATCTGGTTTGTTCACACTGCTGTGAAAAAAATCAGATCCGAGTCACATGGAGGCAAAAAAAAAAAAAACCCAGATCTGGGCCACTTCAGCGTGTAACGTGTTAACGTAGCCTGTTTCACATCTGCCCAATTTAACCAAACATAGCAGGAAAAGACCGCATGGTCTGAAACAAATGCTCCACATGAACTTGGTGTGAAAACCTCCAGAGCACATTCAGAGACAGCTGCTGTCTCTGAACTCCACCTCCACTAAACCCTTGCCAAGTCTTGTGCAGCCCAACATCACAAACAATGTCTCAAAGGACTTTACTGACCCACCCTAACCCTGCCCAAGCTCTCTAAGACAAGGAAAACGCCATAAAACAACCTTATCATATAAAGAAAGAAATGGAAGAAACCTCGGGAGAGACAATTCAAAGAGAAATTCTGTCTCAAAATGGAAGGTGTACAGCAGGTGTACAAATTACAAAGACACAAAAATAATGAAACCTCACAGGAAGATAGAAAACACAAACTAAGACAGGATCCAGTAAGATGTAGTCAATCTGAAATCCTAGTCATGGTGGATTCCAGGAATGAGTCACATGAAATGAATGTCTTCAAGTCAAGTTTATCTGTAGTCCAACATCACATACATTTTCTTAAATGTTTTTACAGGCTGGCGCATCAGTGGCTCCTGACCCAGCCCGGCCTTGCAACATCGGATATATTTTCTAAGGGAATGTTTAAAACTACATAGCCCTTTATGCCTTCTCTGGGAGTGGTGTGCGGTCAGGGCCAGCAAGGCCTTCTCTGCTGGCCTAGAGATTGTCAGAATCATCAAATTATGTTTTTATAACTTAATATATATTTTATTAAAACTATATGTTTTGTACAAAGTTCATTCCCATCAGTTTTGTTATTAACATCATTTCATCGCTACTCTCTCCCTCAGTTTCGCTGCTTCCAGTGCAGCTCATAGAAATTAGACCTTTATCCAATCAGATTTTCCCCCTGTGCTGTCTCCAGGTAAAAAAATCTAGCCTGAGGCCTTCAGAATCTCCAGTGAATCCCCTCTGCTATTCAAGCAAATGGGACGACGTTGTTGATTGTCATATTCTTTAACCAATCAGATTTTGAGTTTGTCATGTTGGGCGTGTTCTTTTACACACCAGGGCCTTCTAGCTGGCCTTGGCCTATGTCATCAGAGTACAGCATTATGCTAACAGCTAAACAGCCTGCCAGAAATTCATCAGAAGAAGAAGAGGGCCGGTTAGCTTAGCTAACTCAAGTAGACCTAGCTAGCACATAACGGGGCATTAATGTTTATTTAAACTTTCTTTCTTGTGTTTAGATTTTTAGATACAGTGCTTTAGATTTTTTGTTTAGATTTTTACTTAGTCCTGTTGTTTTTTTATGCACAATGGCTGAAGGAGGAGAGGAAATGGATTAACTGACAATGCTTTTTTTTCACATTTTGGAACTGAAATGCACCGATAATGTCCAGTCATGTTGTTAAACTCTTTCTAAAGACAGAAAGGAGGATGGACTTCAGATGATGAGCAGCTTTGGTAAGTCTGATGGATTTTTATGTAGCTGGAATCTGTGGAGAAGCCTGTTGTATCTGATTGTGTTATTTNGTGTCATGGTGAGGTTATTAGAAGGTGGTTTAATTGCGGGAGGATCGCATTGAAGGCGTAGGTGTAAAATGCACCTGTTCTCTGGTAATAAATGAACTGACTGTTTGGGGTGTACAAATGTGAAAACCCAGAAAACATGAATGTCCTGAATATCTACATCCAGTGTTCATTCACTGCCAAAAACCAACAAATGGTTTTTGCTCTGGAGTCTTTGTCATTACAGCATCCTCTCTGCAGAAAACATTAAGGCTGGCTAATAGCTTCAGCAGAAGCATTAGAGGTTCGAGCGGATGAAGCTCTCCGTCATGCCGCTCCCCTAAAATGATGGACTGCAGCTAGATGGAGCTTTGGGGCAGTTAATAAACACCAGGCAGATGCCATCTGAGTCAACAAATCACCAGCTTCGCGTACTCTGGCTGCAACACTTCCAGAGAGTCTGTGCTAAAGCTTTTCTATTACTAAATCAGTGGGTGAGAGTGAGTGTGAGCTGGTCTGGTGGCACACAGCTGTTAGCTAAGCCCATCACCCCATTCTGCAGGAGAAGAATGAAGGGGCGGTGGATGGATGGGTGGATAGAAGAGGATAAGGTAAAGAAAAATGATGAGAGGAGCTGCTCCTCCAACCAGAATCCTAAACCTCATTCCCCGGTTTAGCAGAGAGCTCATTGGATACACCGACTTATCCGCCTGCTCAAACGCCAACCTCAGGCCATCCATTCAGTCAGAGAAACAGACAGATCTCCCCATGCTAAATGATCTTTTACACGCTTCCTTTCATGTCTTGTTCCTCGCCGTCCTCTCCTTCTTGTCTCCTCGTACAGCTGTTCCAGCTGCTGGATGTTTCACGTTTCGTTTGGGAGGAAGGCAAAGCCGTTTCGACGTTTCACGGCATTATGACCTCTGCAGCCCCTCCGAGCAGGAAACCGACAAGTTGGACAAACTTTGAGCCAGTTGAACAAGTCTTCAAAAAGAGTTCCCACCCGGCTCCAAAATAATCTATTTCATGTTTAAGAAAAGGTTATATTCCATATTTTATACCTCCTCTAGTATGATTTTTACTAGTCGTCTTCTGATTGAAAAGTGTTAAGAGGTGAAACTCAAAGTTCTGTAAAGAACATCGACCCACTTAACCAGATTTAAAATGTACATTTGAAGTGGAGAGCTGATGTAAAGCCTGTTTGAATCCAGAACTCCGGGGTTTCCGCGGTAACACACCTTCGACTGCAGGGAGCCATCAAGGTGTGCCAGTAATTAGAGAGAATCTGTGCACTTGTTCCACACCTATTCAGAAATTATGCTTCCTACTTAAATTAAGCAAATCAAATTTAACTCTTGGCTGTGTTAGTGTGAGAACTCCAGCTGGTTTCCTGTTTTTTTTTTTGTTTTTTTGTTTTTTTATATACTTCTGGGAGTACAGTTTCCATTAACAGCTAAAATAGGAGGACAAAGTGGAGATTATGCAACTATAAATGGATTTACTCGAACAGGTAACAAAGTTACTGCATGCATCTCCTGGTAGATTCTTCTCAAACTCCAGCTGTGGAAACCTTTTCAGTCCATCTTTAAGTCTTACATTTTTTGCCTTAATCGCAGTACAGACAAAAAAAAAAAAAAAAAAAAAAATCATAAAACCTATGTACTGTAAATGTAGTCCAAGCTCTTTATTTGAACTATCTAATAAATTATTTAAAAAGAAATAAATAAAAAGAAAAAAGAAATCAGACTATATGTGCATCAATGTCTTGATGCAGTCACGATGACTGTTTTTTCCCCACTGATTAAAGGACCATACCACCCATTTTGCAAGTTTGAGCCTAATACATTCAATTTTCATACATGTTACATTACTGACAATCATTTCCCAAAGGATAAAACTGTATTTCAGCTTTCCTGATATTTTGCAAAATCTCTTAATCTTTCAAAATCAAATATTCAAGTGATACACCCACCTTAAAAATCCATGTTTCTCCTGCTAATAGTTACACAGCCTTATGAAGTCACGGTCCTTTAAATTTTTCCATAAACGCAGGTCTTCTTTTGGGACTATATTCCCCGGTGGAGGCATACATTCACTCCACACTTTGTATTGAGCTTAAACACTAAAATTACGTAACTTCTAAAATAAAAACCTGAATACACGTCTTGTTGGTGATGATGGATTACCTATCCCAAGAACGTTTCCAGTATCAACAAGTTGATTTTAATAGCAGAATGAACTGAAACCAATGGAGGTCTGGAAGGTAGGAAAAACATTTTTAATTCACCGTTCCAGTAGTATGCTTTGGGAAATGATTGTCAGTAACATTATGTATGAAAATTGAATATATTAGGCTCAAACATGAAAAATGGGCAGTATGGTCCTTTAAATTTGAGTCTTTTGAAATAACAGTGGAAAAACTCCACAAAACAAGAAATTATGTTTTTAATTATTGTAAAATCAATCATGATAAAGATGTAAACTTACAAGAACATACAAGTAAAAAAAAAAAAAACAGCAAATATGAAGCTTTTATCAACTGGCTGATATTGAATTGCTGTTGTGTGACATCAGCCAATGAGAGAGAAAAGCAAAACGAATATTTATTGATATGAAAAATGTCGCATGCTATTATTAGCTTAAATAAATATAGGCTGCTCCGTTCAGATATTTTCCCCCACTGGCCTCAGATCAAATTCCACCACAGTTTTCCCATTTTTCCTTTCCTCTTCAGCATTAAAAAAAAATAATAATAAATCAACTAAATCTCAGGGGACCAGCTGTGACAGGACAAACCTGATTGGCTGGCAGAAGCCTCCAAATTTTCCATATACTGTAGATTATCTAATGTTTTGAAACTTCTCCAGATTTACAAAGTATATTCCTCGGTCACTGCATATCTGTTTCGTCATGGTAAAAAAAAGTAAAATGGGCTGTGAAAAAATGTCTATATCATCGATCCTCTTGATTTTTCATTCAAAATATTAACAAAAATGTAACCTTGTAAAGTGTGTTTGATATAGGTTATTAAAAAAAAGTTGTGTACTGCGAATGTGAACAGATTGATATAGGTTTCAATATTTGTACATTATCCTCAGTAATATGTTTGTAGATGGTATATTAGGGCTGTATGAAGAAAAAAAATGAGGGAGCATTATTTTGAGTTTTTATACGAGCAAATTCGCCAGTTTAAAAACTCGAAAAAAAAAGTCTGTATGCTGTCCATATTCTGTATGTTTTAAAAATCCATATGCATATGATAATTACATGATTTTGCACTAAAAGCACAATTTTCTTTATTGCTAAATCCAAAGGAAAAGTATAATTTAATAAGGTCATGTACTGCAGATGTAGTCACAACGTAATTTGCCAGTTTTAAAAGTCAGTATGCTTATGATAATGCATGATTTTGCGCTAAAAGCGCAGCTATTTCCTTACTGTTAAATCCGATGTAAAAGTATCATTTAATAAGGTAATGTGCAGGCATATTCACAACGTGAGACTAATTCCAATTCCCTATTTCTCCTTATTTTTCTGAGTTTTAAAAACTACAAATTTAATAAGGTATAATTGAATAAGGTCATTACTGCAGGTATAGTCACAATGTGAGGTGGTGATTCCCCCTTATTATTTATCTGAGTTTAAAAAGTGGCAAATTTGTGAGTTTAAAAACTTGAAATAATGCTCCCTCGGTTTTCTTTTCTTTCTCTTTTTTTTGTTCATATGGCCCTAATACACTGTCATATGTTTGAGATTTGAGACTGAGCAAACTAAATCCAATATATATTTGCTTTTACACTATCTATTAAATGTAGGGGTTAAAGGTCAGCGTCTTAGCAGCAGTACCAGAGGGAAACAGCTAAAAACTGAGAATGTGTCTGCCCTCATGTTCACTTCTTTGGTTGGCTGCCATTTCTAATGAAATATGCCAGGAAATGGATTCCAAAAAGGCGTTCTGCTGATTTGTTTGGCATGCAAAGTCAGAAGCAATTCAGTGCAAATCTCTTATTAACCATTATAGGATCTGTTTTTAGTTTTTGGTAAGTCGCCATCTCACTCCTCCTCAGCTACCCACTAACCCCACTGTCAGGGTTGAGAGTTCCACCACCCTCCAAATCCCAATTTAACCCCTGCCTAAGCCTCGTCTCTGCCTCAGTGACCTGTGAGAAAACTGAAAATTCTAGTAACTCCAGAAAACAGTGCAGTGTTCCCACAGAAACATCATTAATTATACTGCATAAACTCCATACTGCCTGATACAGTCTTAAGCTATTTTGCTGCCTTAAGTTTTATCTGCATGATTCAAAGGGAATTAAGTCTATGTGATTCGCGCTTAAGATGCTTCTGCACAAAATAGACGGCATCTGAGCTTTCGGTGTTAGCTGGAAGCTTAACAGTGTCCGAGGATTACACACGGAAATCATTTCAAAAGGTCCAAATCTCAGTGATTCGCTGTCAACAGTCTAAAACTTGTTATATCCACATAATGCCTGAAAAATGGACTTAGACTGACAAATGTAACGACCACCTGTGTTTTCTGACGTCTTCAGCCAGAAATCCAGGCAACAACACGTAGTTTTTGGTGTGAGATGAACAGCAAAGAAGTCTCTCTTAATAAGTAAATAATATTATATAAATGTCAAAACTCAAAATACTTTGTTTTTTTCTGGGTTGTTTCTCTCAGAGGGATACATCCTGAGGATCCCTGAGGAAAACTCTTCCCTGCACTGACAGAAAGGATCTGGACAGTGCAGACCGGAGCTGTAATGTCGACTTTTAGGAAGCATGAGGCAGAAAAAAATGTTTGCCATCCTCTGAAACCATGTGACCCATGGATTTTAAAACAGGAAAAGAGTTCCCATTCAGTCCCTTCTCTCACTCGCTTACGCTAGAATTAGGCCTTGCTTTGCTAATTCATTTAAGCTAGCTATGGCACTACAAGATAATTTAGCTGATTTTGGGCTAAATTCATCACTTACAATGACTGTTAGCAACGTCCTGATTTTTTGAGGGTTATTAAGATTATCTTTACAGACTCTCTTGTGCAGTGAGGTCTGCTAAGATCAGTGTTTCCCATACATGGGCGAAACTTGGGTGGCCCGCCCAGGTCAATGAAGATCCGCCCAGGTTTTGAGGGACCCCAGCCTTAAAAAATTAACATTTAATAATGTCATCAAACCGCTGACCAAAACATCACTAAAATATGGAATAAATTAATCATCTTACCGACGTTTCAAAGGTAAAAGTATCCTAAAAAGATCCATGATTAGGTTTTTTGTCACCATTAATCTGCCATTTTACAGAAAAATCCCCATAGACCAGCATCTGTCTCCTTCATTATGAGTGTATCATAAATGCTCTAATAGTGGCGGGTCCTTTGTTTGTTTTTTTTTTTTTGTTTTTGTTTTTTAAACCAGGCTTTTATTGCAGCCAGGTCATTATTTCTAATTTTAAAATATATGTAACCTCCATGCTTCTCACCAAAGTTTCCCTCTGCTGTGTTATAGTTAATTACTTTCTTTAGTTTTACTTTAAAACCCCACTGAGGTCCAATGAAAATGCGTTCATTGTGTTATTGTGGCTGCCTAGCAACCAGTAGTACACTGCCTGGTAGCGGCCATTTCCAACTAGATCTGAGTGGTGTTTGCTTTTTTTTTTTTTTTTTTTTTTTTTTTTTTTTTTTTTTTTTTTTTTTTTTNGGGGGAATTGTGCGTAACAAAATTTTTACAGGTCAACTCTCTTTTTAAATCAGGGATATTTTGAGCAACTTCATTATTTTCCAGGAACTTTTCATGAGTGAAATGTTTCATGAAAGAATCCTGGGTTTTCTAGGAGGAATAAGAACTCTAATTACTTATTGTAAAATAGATTCTGATGGGATTCTATTCAATGAGCCAGATTCATAAACAGCAGTGCAGTCTACCGTGTCGATACGACCAAATATCGTCAGACTTCATTCATAAATGTCTGTTCATAGTGTCTTTTAGCAGTCCTTAAAAGCAGCATTACTATGTTATTTCCTTATTTACATGTTGAGGAATTGATTCATAAAACACACCGCCACACAAAACATAAGACGTGTTTCATTTGCCTCACGTTAGTGATCAATAAATTTGATAGATAAACTCACTCAGCACATCAGTTTACCTGTTATCTAAATGTCAGTCTCTTAAAATGTGGACTTCTAAAGCATTATTTATGTTTGCTGATTTAACGTGTCAGTTTCTCTTTAACAGCAGATGAATCAGGATTAAACATGACTCATAAATATGAAACAGCTCATTAACACACTGATCTTCTTCGGCTTCCTACCTGTGACTCACCTGACAACAATGCTGCCTTAATGGGACACGGTGCTTTGATTAATGTAAGAGAAGCTTTAGAAATTAGCTTTAATTATTACAGTGAACACATCCTGTCCAAACTGTCCGTCCTCGTTTCACTCTCGGTGCTTCCTCTGATTCCACAGCTAACCTCTTCTCCTTCCCCAGACAAACACCTCTCACACATTTTTTTTGGTTTTTTTACATTTATTTTTAACACATTTATTTACTCTCTCTTTTTCCTCTGAGAACCCTGAGGGACGCTGGGGCCACATCAAGAGAGAAAGTCAGAGAATAGATTCTCACAAGGCTTCCCGCCCAGCACTCGCCCTGCAAGCCATCACCGCAGGGCGCCGAGAAAAAACAATGAGAGGGGTGATCTATATCTGACAGCTACTCTGGCGGCTGGAAGATAGAGAAAGAAAGAATGGGGGAGAGAGAGTGGGCAGAGAAAAAGAAATAATACACGCCGGATGCTTTATCTTCTTGAGAAATGACTGTGTGGACTCACTCTGTGAAGTGGAAGTGGAGACTCGATGGAGACAAAAGGAGAAGCGATAAAGTGGGTGATGTGAACTGCTTTATGTTAGCAGATACCTGCTTCTCTGCTATATTACATCTATTCCTGTGCTGTTAGTGCTGTCCCGTCGGTGTTAACACATGCCCACTCTCACACCCAATCACACATCAGTTTGGGCCTTATAAAGTCCCTCCATGAATGAAACGTAACACTACACAGATGGCATGGTGTTTGCTGTCTTGGACCTTTTGTTAACTGGTGATATAGACCCATGCTGCCTGATGTTGGTGTATAACAGAATCACCACGCCTTTCTCTGTGGCCGTTATGCAGCCAATGAGCTGTCGGTAAATCCTGCACGTTACGTCATAATTAGGTCATGTGTCCCTTGTGTTATTTTATCAACTTTCGCTCTGAGAAATGATAAAATCTTTAAGAATATCATCCATCAGAGATTGCGCTGTACCGTTTCGTCTCACTTCATTTGGACAGTTTTCTTTGAAAGCTTCGTCTCAGTGGAACTCTGCCTGACAACATCAGGAGCTGCAGTTCCTTAGCCAGTTAAAACCAGTTTTAAAGCCAAATTGAAAACTTGGCTTAAAGCTACTCAGCTCTGTGATCACTGACTCTGGACTTACTGGACTCCTTGCACTTTATCTACTATGCTGGTTTTAAATCTGGGTTGTATCTTAGCTGTGTTGTTTTTATAGAGTGAGTGCTGAATTGTTCTGTACATTTTTTAGTGTATAGTCTTAATGTTTGTACGGATTCTTTTTTACGTGTGACCTGCAGGTGAAAATTAGCTTTAAGCTAACTCTGGTACAATACATCAAACATAAACATTTATGTTTAACATTGTACATCTGCATCGAAAGGAGTCAGTTGAGGTGGTTCGGGCACATACTAAGGATGGTTCCTGGTCGTCTCCCTAGGGAGGTCTTCCAGGCACATCCAACTGGGAAGAGGCCCCGCGGAAGACCCAGGACATGCTGGAGGGATTACATCTCCCGGCTGACTTGAGAACGCCTCGTAGTCCCCCAGGAGGAGTTAGAGGGTCTGGCCGGGGACAGGGAAGTGTGGGCCGGTCTGCTTAGTCTGCTGCNCCCCAGGAGGAGTTAGAGGGTCTGGCCGGGGACAGGGAAGTGTGGGCCGGTCTGCTTAGTCTGCTGCCACCGCAACCTGGACCCGGATAAGCGGATGATAATGGATGGATGGATGGATGGATGGACTATACATGGTCCCTTTTAAATAAAAATAAATAAAATGTTTTGTCTCTGAGCTGAGTGGCTGGCAGATTCAATCAATGAACTTCCCCCATGTCTCTGATGGACGAACCTCATGACTCTTCAAGTGGCTTATTTCTGGAATTTTATGTTTTTGGGATGTTTGTATCAGAGAAATTTGGAAACCCTCATGTGGAAAAGTTAAATGAATGAACTTCTCATTGACATGTCAAGAGATTTTACATCAATGTTCAATCTGTGTGAAAAACTCCACGCTGAGCAGACCTTCAGCTGGTAAACCAGGAAGAAATGATGCTCAAAGTTGAACTGAAGTTGGGGGTATTTGAAAGCTCCTTTCGCTTCATATGACCTGAAAAAGTGATCTGGTCTGACACCTGACATGCGAGGAAACAGGATAATCCTATGTGGACGTCTGTTATCCGACAGACGGCCCTTCACTGGAGAGCTTTTCCTGATTGGACAGATCTGCTCCAGCTGATCTGATACAGGAAGCTTCACAGACACCATCATACCTGATTTCTGCTATTTTTTGCATTGCTGTTACACTGAATTGTGTCAAATCTTCAAACAAAATTTAAAATAAGACAAAGACAAGTCTGAGTAAACACAAAATACAGTTATTAAATTAAATGATAATTTCATTTAAGTAAAAAAGCTCTCGAACACCTTTATCACCATGTGAAACAGTAATTACTACCTTCTTAGTTACTCAATCAGCTAATATCTAAATTTAATAGATAATTGGTTGTAGTAGACTAGACACAACAGGTTTGATTCCTGTTGAATCTAAACATCATTAAATAGAAGCTTTCAGCAATGTGAAGCAACTAAAAGGTCTCATCAAGCTCCACATGATGGTCTAAAGGTCTAAAGAAACTCCAGAAGAAATTAAAGAATAATTTATCATTACATATGATTAAATAGATGACCATTTAAAAACTGTTTTTCACATTTACTCAGACTGTCTTTGTCTAAATTTTACTTAAAAGATTTGAAACAATTAAGTATGACAAATATGCAAAAATAGAAGAAATATACGATTACTATACAGTGCTCCTACCGTGTGTGTTACAACCAATTCCTTATGTTCTAATTACTTCCCCTTCTCTAGGGTTACCTGTCAGGGTTGCTGTCTTTCACTTCTCTTATTTGTCCTGGCTACTGAGAACCTCTTTCTACGGCCCTTAGATCTTCTTCACTTTTTACTGGTATCTGCAGAGAAGATTTAGAGCATCGCGTTTCTCTGTACGCTGATGATTTGCTGCTCTATATTTCTGACCCCCTTTGCTCAGTTGATAGTGTTTTGAATAATTTAAACACATTTATTTAATTCTCAGGCTGTAAAGTGAACTTTTCCAAAAATGAATGTTTCCTCTTAATCAGGCTGCTAAATCAGTCATCTCTAACTTATTGCCCTTTAGTTTTTCTTGGTGTCAATATCTTTCATTCAGTCAATTTGCTCTTCAAAGGTAATTTCTCTGTGTTGACCAATCAAGTGAAGTCTGACTTTTCCAAATGGGGCAACCTTCACCTTTCCATCATTGGTAGAATCAGTTCTATCAAGATGAATATTCTCCCCAGCTTTTTCTTTCTTTTTCAATATCTCCCAATTTTTCTTCCCAAGTCTTTTTAAAAATCTTTAGATAAACTAATCTCTTCATTTATCTGGGCCGGCAAGACTCCAAAGGTCCAAAAGGCCACTCTTCAATGAGAGAAATACCTCGGTGGCTTGTCTCTCCCTAACTTTTTATGCTATTATTGGGCTGTTAATATTAAAAAAAAAATTCACACATGGTGCCATAGTCCACATGCTGATTGGTGTCTGACGGAAAGTCAGTCTTGCTTTTCTTCTTCTCTGCCTTAGTCTGTGCCCCCCTTGGAGGGTCCTACAGTAAGTTCACTTCTAATCCAGTTATCCTTTCTACTTTAAAAATTTCAAAACAATTTAGAAGTCACTTTAAATTACATCAATGTCGCCTCTCAGCCCTATATGTAATAATCATTTGTTTCCTCCTGTGGCTTTGGATTCTGGTTACTACATTTGGAGTATGAAAGGTGTTACTAATATATCTGGTCTTTTCATTAATGGTAATTTTGCATCTTTTGACAGGCTCATAGGTAACTTTACTCTACCCAGATCAAATCTTTTCAGGTACGTTCAGGTCCGTAGCATGGTTCACACACATTTTCCCTCTTTTCCTCAGTTGCTAAGTACTACTTTTACTTGACGCTGTTATTTCCCAACCCACAGTTTCTGGTTTGATTTCTGTATTTATAATTTTATCTTCTCATGACTCATTTATTTCAGATCAAAAGTAACTGGGAGAAGGAGCTTGGCTTGAGCCTGTCAGAAGATTTGTGGAAGGATGCCTTGCATAGGTTGAACTCAACTACTTCCTGTGCCTGCTTTACTTTAATTCAGTTTAAGGTTCTACATAGGATTCATGTTTCGAAAGCCAAATGTTTCCTGATTCGAATGATATCTGTGATAGATGTCTATTATCCTCTGCCAGTCACACATATGTTTTTCTCATGTCCTAAACTTTCTAACTGCTGGTCCCATTTCCTTTTTTTTTTATATTATGTTTAAAGCCTTGAATGTCTCTTTAAAACCTTGTCCTTTCATTTCTATATTTGGTTCATGGAAGATGGTGATGCTGTGGGCCTCCCATCAACCAACGCTCATGTGCTGGCCTTTTTCCTCTTTGGTCACTTGCAGAAGATTGCTCCTGCATTGGAAAAGCCTGAACCCTCCTCACTGTACCTCTTAGCTTAAGGACCTTTTTTTCATTTTTACATTTGGAGAAGATTAAATACTCTATCAGAGGTGCTCCAGGACAGTTTCATAAAAGGTGGAATGATGTGCTCTCTTTTTTTTAATTCATTACCTACTCTGGAAGCTCAGTTTGGAAATTAAATTAATGGCCTGATAGTACTGCCTTTTGTGTGTGTGTGTGTGTGTGTGTGTGTGTGTGTATTTTTGGGATGAGGTTGGTTGGTTCTTTTTTTTATTATTATTATATATTATTTTCTTTATAAGCGAGGGGAAAGATGTTCACTTTTCTTTGGCTGCATGTGTATGCTTTGCTGCTTTTGTTGGTGTTTCAATAAAAAAAAAAGATATAAACAAAAAAAATAGAAGAAATCAGAAGAGGGAAATTCTTTTTCCCTGTATACGAACAGACAAATAACAGCAACAACTCCTGTAAATTGTCTCCCATCATCTAGATTTTATTTTTGTCTGTTTATGACAGTTTATCACCACAACCGAACAAAATGCTGTCAAGTTTAATAAAACACGCTGTCTGGACATTCAGTTAATGAATAGCTGCACCCAATAACGAGCATGATATATTATTATCACGCGGGAAATAAAAGCGACAGTACAGAGCAGCTGACCATTTACATTTAACTGAAGCCATTTCACATGATGTGAGGAGGATGTTTCATTTCTCTAAAACAGTCTTTTCTCCTCCTCTCTTCTTTTGCCTTTGTTCCTCCAACTAAAGACAAACAAAAAAGATGCAAGTGAGGGAAACGAGGAAAGTATTGAGAGCTTTGGAATGCACTCACTGAATGTGGGTACGTATCAAAAACCTTTCTTCCTCTCCTCTCCTCTATTCCTACCAGGAAGGGTGAGGCGGAGGATGGAGGGGAGGAAACAAGCAAGAGGATGCGAGAGGCACGAATAAAGGGGCGGATACATGATCAGTGATGCAGTGGCTATATTACAGTTTTTACTCTTTCTGCATCACCTTCAGCCAATCACATCTCCTGTATGCACGTAAGCTTATCAGCATTTGTCAGCTTTGACAGTCTGCACAGAAACATTCTACAACGCTTCACAAAGTTTCAGCTGATGTGCTGTTTCCCGCAGTTTTAGCATAGCAGGTGGGAGGAACAGGTAACTTCAGTTTCCAGGTCACGGAAGAGAAGAGGAAGGAGGTTGAAGGAGAGGTTATTTAGATTTTTGGGACATACCCGATGGCCACATCTAAAATCATTCACAAATTCACTTTTGTTCACTAATCCCTTTGTTGTAAATTCGACATCATTCTAGAAAATGGTACAGTTTGTCCATCTAAAAGAAAAATTGAAGTCGTTGATTTTGCAGCAGCCTTGCGTCTGCAGAACACGAACTGACGGCAACATCAACTCTGCAAGCATTTCTTACCTGAGTCAACTACAGATGGTATGCAGGGGTGGAAAGTAACAAATTACATTTACTTTTGTTACTGTAACAAAGTTGTGTTTTTCTGGACTCGTACCTTTTTGATTAAATTTTTTAAAAAGTAGTTTTACTTTTACTTAAGTAATTTTAATTACTAGTGTTGTACTTCGGTACATTTTAATTGACATACAAAAAGCGTGGAGGAACTGAAGCAGCTGCAATAAAATAAAGCCATAGATACGATACTAAAGCTAGAGAGAACGAGTTCAGAGGACCAGAAAACCAACGAATTAGAAGAAGACAATTCCTGGCTACATTTAAGCCACCAGTTTAGCTTTATAAAGAAAAAAGCACAAAGCCACAGCATGCAGCAAACTTTGATGCTGAAAAATGTGGAGTTAGCAGCTAATCAGAACTCAGCATCAAATCTGTGTGCAGAGGTAAGTTAGCTAACTTTATCCTGTTAAATATTCATACTAGCAGCATCAAACCTGTGTGTTCAGCTAAGTTAGCTAACTTTATCCTGTTAATTATTCATCTAGTAGCATCAAACCTGCGTGTGGAGGTAAGTTAACTAACTTTATCCTGTTAATTATTCATACTAGCAGCATCAAACCTGCGTGCAGAGGTAAGTTAGCTAACTTTATCCTGTTAATTATTCATACTAGCACCATCAAACCTGCACGCAGAGGTAAGTTAGCTAACTTTATCCTGTTAATTATTCATACTAGCAGCATCAAACCTGAATGCAGAGGTAAGTTAGCTAACTTTATCTTGTTAATTATCATACTTGTCACTAGCTTTGCTAACATCTATGTCCAAAATAATATTTTTTCACGTGTTTCTGGGTAATGTTGATTAAGGCTAGCTATTGAGCTAATTTTAGCGTTAGCATGTTAGATGGGCAGTTTGAGTGTGTAATTTTTATTAAATGTTTATCTCATTAGTCAGATATTATAATACAGTTCTTTTTTCCTTCCAAATGTAAAGTAATATAAATTAATATTGGAATGTTAACGGGATAACACATTTTAAAAATTAAGCAAAGTCAATGTTAAGTCTTTACTCAGAGAACATTGCAGCAAAATTGTTTAAAATGTGTGTATTTCATGCATTTTTTTTTTTTTTGATAACAATGTAACTACTTTTTATTCAGTACATTAACTACTTTTTATTCAGTACATTTGAAACAAAATACTGTTTTGCAGCGAGCGTGATCCGACTTAAAATAGCTGTCGCTATTTTAAGTCGGATCACGCTCGCTGTAAACACTGTGTTGTGTGTGTGTTGTTCGTGTTTTGCCTTTTTTTTCTTTTTTGTAACTTTCATAACCATACCTCCAAAACATAAATCCAGTTTGTTATGCATAGAAAGCTAAAATACATACGCTAGATACGCACCTTATGTAACTGTTCCGACTTACGTACAAATCCGACTTATGAAAGCTGTGGGAATGGAACTTGTTCGTAACCCGAGGACTGCCTGTACTTCAACAAGCCGCCGATGTCAAGTGACGCTTCCAAAATACGCTGTTTTCCCGAAGCAGCATTCTGATTCAAATGCAAACTTATGCAGCGTTCAGCCTATACCTGTCAGCTTTCAGAATAAAAACTCATGATAAAAACTACATTGTTCATTTTGTGAGTGTGTGTGTGTGTGTGTGAGAGAGAGAGAGACGTATCAAATAAAGCAAACTATGAGCCTTGATTGATTGACACAGTTTGAGTGTAATGAGGACTTACGGCTCTCCTGAGGAGGGAGGAAGGCTTGTGTTCAACATAATTTTAATAGAACAGGATACAAATTTATAACCATGCAAAAGTGAATAGAGCTGGCTGTCAGTGATAGGATGGTGGTGAAACGGAGGGAACGGGAAAGGCTGACAAATACAATTTAATGTTTATACGCTGTCCAAAGTGTTCAAAAATTTGGAGTTCAAGACACTAAAAGAAGGCAGTCTGAGAGCGCAGACCTCTGCCAAGGCCAGCAAAACCCCAAATGAAGAAAACATGTTTTAAAAAATGTCATTGAAATGTGTCCATTAGCAATGAATTTACTACTTTAATAATGAATTTATAGTAGTAGTGTGTTAATTAGAAAAATTATGGATTTATCTTTTAGAAGAGCATTTATGGTGCATTTATATATATTTATATATTTATATATAAGAGCATTTATATATATGAAATGACAGAAATGATCGCTAAGACATGTAGCAGCTCAATTTCAAGAAAACTAAAATTAGTTTTCTTGAAATTTTCTTGAAAAGAAAACTAAAATTAGTTATTTTGAAATTTTCTTGAAATTTCTTCCAACTAAAATTAGTTTTCTTGAAATTTTCTCGGAAAGAAAACTAAAATTAATTTTCCTGAAATTTTCTTGAAATTTCTTGGAGCTAAAATTAGTTTTCTTAAAATTTTCATGAAATAAAACTAAAATTAGTTTTCTTGAAATTCTTGAAACTTCTTGACACTAAAATTAAGTTTTCTTAAAATTTTTTTTGAAAAAAAAAAAACACTACAATTAGTTTTCTTAAAATTGACATGACATTTAACCCCATAACGCCATTTATGTCACATCTAATACATGATTTTCTAAGACCTCTACATAATCAACATGATCAGATATTGACCAAAATGCCTATTATATCTAAAAAAAAAAAAAAAAAAANAAAAAAAAAAAAAAAAAACAATTTTATATCATGTTGAGTTAAATAAACTAGTGCAGCACCCATTGAAAACGTGCCTGTTCAGACCGGGCCGGACTTGATGGCGTGCGCCGAAGCCTGCCATATTCCCGTGGAGCATATCCTCCATATGCCGCCGTACCCAGAGTGTATCCTGCCATGCGGACTACTTTTTACCAGCACAGCTCAATTTGAGAACCGCTCATCCAAACAACTTCACACGTGACACTGCATGTCTTTGTGTCCTGAGCAACAAACCTGCTGAATATCAGCTTCATACAGTGCTGGTTCTAGAGATGTTGGTGCTACAGAGATTTCTGCCTTTACAGTTAGATGCCATATCAAATGTGATAGAAAAAAAAAATTAAATACATGCAAAAAAATAAATAAAATTCAGAATTTTTTTTTTTTTGGAATTTGTTACAAGGTTCAATAAAGAAATAAACTGCAAACAAATTAGAATTTTCTGATAATTATTTCAAGGGTCAGGCTTCACAGGGTTAAAAAGATTTTGCAGCTTAAATAAGGGAGACCTTTTCTCACATTTTCCTTTTTATAGTTGAGGCGTTTTCACACCTTCCAGTTTAATCAGAGTTGGGTTTTTTTTTTTTAGTAAAAGGACAAAGGATACGATAACTAGGAAATGATCCATATTCCATCTTTGTTCACGTTAATTAGTTTTCCTGCCATAGCAAACTTTTCCTGTTTTGATTTAATCCTTTATCTGTGTGTTAACCCTAACCCTAACTCCTTCTCTCCATTCTACATTCTCATTCACAAATTGCATTTGTCACCATAACAAAATAATCAATTACAATTTGCAGTTTGCATTGATGCCGTTTGACATTCATTCCTGTGATTTTCACTTTGTGAGGAGAATAAAGGCAGCAGCGTCTCCTCATCACCAACATCTACATGCTGAAGAGCTGTCTTCTAACTCCTACAGTACCTGTATGAGTCTGCATTCTGTTAAGACGTTACCATTTAATGAGTCCATTCAGCAAAACAATTCTGATTAAAGACTGTTCATCTGATCTGTCCTCAGAGCCCCGTGACAGATGCAGCCATGATGAACTGGATTCCTCCTTAGAAATACTGGAGACCACTTTGATGCAGCTTTCACTTATATTTCCTACATCCTCACATTCCTGCAGACTCCATCTCTTCATCTCTCTCTCTCTCTCTCTCTCTCTCTCTCTCTCTGCTGAGGAATAGTGCTTAAGCTCGTCCTCTTAGGTCTTCTCTAGTTGGACTGGAGTGGTGAGACGGACACAGGATCCACTCTACCTACAACTTTCAGGGCAGGAAGATGTCTCACAAGGCTCAGGACATGATGACTCAGGCTCTTTGGGTCTTCATCTTCTTTCCTGCTCTGATTTAAGACAAACAGATCCACTGGCATAGTGTGGGCGGTTGCCCTGGGCGCAAAAGTCTTAGGAGCGCAAAATTTCAAAAAGAAAAAAAAAAAAAAAAANAAAAAAAAAAAAAAAAGTAGTACTAATAAATAAAAAAATAGCGCGCCCTCTGCCTCACACAGAAAATCTCCCAATGTTCGAACCTTCTACACAGTTTTTCAACATGATGGGGCAAATAAACGTTGCCAGGTAACATTTTACAGTATTTTTCCTGCTAATTACAGCCATACTGTCCTCATGTAATCCTTATCGGTGAATTATGCCTATTAATAGTGTGATTTCCCATTTGAAGATAACGCTACTGTAATGTTCCATAACTTGCATAAAAAATCCTAAATAAAAAATTCATAATTTCACCGAGTTGCAACGGGCGCCTATAGCCTTGCTCCTCTTCCTCCCCTACCCACCTCGTCTCTGTGATGTGTGTGACGCTGATAGTTGCATTGCGTAATTTTTAAAATCCACCTCACACCTAAAGTAATCCTTCAAATGCATGTGTATGGAATATTTTCTACTCAGAATGACATTCTTTCACCTCTACAAATATTAGCAGAAACTTGTGTTAAACGTTGTATTTATGAAACACTATGGCCTCCGTTAGTTGTGCGTGTGGCGACAATCCGGTCACTAAATTAAGATCTGTTGATTTCGAAATACCATCGCCAAGTAATGTTCCCGCCAATTTAGTGTTCCAACACAGAGTTAAAACGTGATGCTGTTGCCAGTGTGTGTGTGTGTGTGTGTGTGTGTGTGTGTGTGTGTGTTGATGGGAGTTCGATCATTTGGTGAATTTTGTTGTTCTGGCGTGTGGACAGGTGAGTTTTCAGTTTTTGCTGTGATAATTAAGGGGGGTAAAGGGTTCAATACTGGACTGGTGGAAGGGACTCAGGGAGTGCTAACGGTTGCTAACGGTCCACGGGTTAGGGGGCGCAATACTTGCCTTGCCCCAGGCGCTGGCAACCCACGCTACGCCGCCGAACAGATCCCCTTTTCTATGTTCTTTCTATATTTTTTTATAGCAACTACCAGCTCCTCTCTGAGGTTCATCTGAAAGCAGCTTCTGGCGTTTCATCTTGCATTGACTTTGATTTCATGTTTATGTCTGCAATTTTTTTTTTCATGTTGAAAGCATTTGACGTCATTAAGCTTTTTCGCTGTTCGCTGATACCGACTATAACACACTCGTGCGCTTTTCAAAGCCTGTCAGTCTTGATAATTTCCTTTGAGACAAACGTTACAGGAAAATCCACTGGCACAAAGTCTTAGGATTCTGGGTAATTCGAAATAAATATTGTTATTTGTCAGATTTAGAGGATATTTGCCAACACAAAAGAGCTCAGAGGAATTAGGAAAACTCAAACATCTTTTCATAAGACATCATATGCTTAGTCACAATAATCCAAAGACCTGATTGAACACAAAGCATAAGGGCGTCATCATGAATGCTTTGTGGCTTTAGTGATGTTTACTAATCCTACTGCAGTTTACCATCAGGGTCACTACATATTATGTTGCCTCGTTTTTAAATTTAACAGGGAACTTCCTAACGACGCAACTGAGCACAGAGATTAACGGGTTAATGGGGATTTTAAGGCGACAGGAAGCAGAAACAGATCTGTGCTGTTCTACATGTGCGTGAACTTGATTGGCCAATAATCAGTACATTTAATAAAGGTCTTCATGCTCAGCTCTCATCTTTTGCCAAAATCCTTTTTTTTTTTTTTTAAANTTTTTTTTTTTTTTTTAATGTTTATTTGGATAGGGACCAATCCAGAGAGACAGGTCATTCATAGAATAAACTAATGCTTCACATTATAGCATTTTAGCATTTTTAGCCAAGGCTAGTTTGCAAAGCTTGTCCCTAGTTGGGCTTTTACAGAGGTACGTAGTCCACAGTACAGTACAATATTAAAATGAGTATAAAACAAAATACATTCTTATATAATTTACTTTCCTTTTTTTTTTTTTTTTTTTTTTTTTGAAGTGGCCTATATT
Source organism: Lucifuga dentata (assembly GCA_014773175.1). NCBI lineage: Eukaryota > Metazoa > Chordata > Actinopteri > Ophidiiformes > Bythitidae > Lucifuga > Lucifuga dentata. The sequence continues at coordinate 45,365 of VXCM01002693.1, forward strand.
GGATATGAGCATAGAGAAACATTTGATAGATTCGATAGCGTTTATCACCATGACTCTCCTTGACGCCTGACGAAAGGATCCGTGCTCTGATCGGGCATTCGTGGCGTAAATGTGGGCGGAGTTGGACTGTGGCGCTGTACCAGGAGCCTGTTACGACACACTAAAGCCTGGTTTATGCTAAACGTGGATGCAGACACAACAGTAGACGTGTGGAAATTATGACGTAATTGGCCATAGCGGCCGGTTGCAGAAGCCGCTTTTGGAGGGTCGATCACGTTGTTCACGTTGTCTGTGTGACGTAAATGCACCTTCAGCGATGATTGGCCAAGCGAAGCGATACTAAGGTATGGAGGCAAGCGTCTTGCAGCCAACGCAAGTAACAGCAATTCCTCCCCTTCATTAATAAACAACTCTCTCGTCGCTGCTGACTAAATCAGAATCTACTTCTAATTCGCTGGGTTTGTTTTTGTGTTTTGGGGCGGTTAACCAACCATTGCTAACATAAAGCGCCACCGTTGAAGTGCGAGGGCATCACGAATGTGTGACAAGCATTAATGTCAGGACATCCACCTCACATTTGCATTTAAGCATAAACCAGCTTTAACACAACTGTTTGAAATAAACATAATCAGAATGTCTGATACAGTATGTCCTCCATTTCTGTTGATGGAGAGTGAACATCATATTGATCGCTTACATCATCCGTACACAGATAAAGTAGAAGAGTGTCGCATTTTATTACATACGAGTCAAAACGCAGGACAAACGTCAAATCTGATTTATTTCCATATATGAATGTGGCACAAAACAGATCTGACAATGTCTAAGTATATACTCAAGTATAAGCCGAATTTTTATTACCAAATTTCACAACATAAATCGGGGGTTGGCTTATACACAAGAAATTCAAATTTGATCCCAGAGAAGGAAATTTCCAGGGGTAGAAATACTACCATTACCACTACCCATGAAAATAGTTTAAATCAGACCTTAGAATGAGATATTTCCTGACTAAACATCTTATCCAGCACATTTTGCGGCGGCCAGTAAGCTCTGCTGTGATTGGTCAGTTACGGTAATCAGCTGCTGAAATAAATATCATGTTTACCGGTACGTGGATTATTTTCAGAAAATCACAGGAATACTATGACAATACCCAGAAAAACAGGTAATTTACTAAACAAATAAATTGATGGAAACATCAGGGGGTCGGCTTATACACGAGATCAGCTTATACTCAAGCATATACAGTAATTCCATCTGCTTATTTTAGAATTTACATCTTCACAACACATACGTGATACATGCAATATGCGAGCAAAAGATCCGATTCACAACTTCCAGGTGGTGACGTCGTGCGGCAGTTAAGACGAGAAGAGGGTTTTGGTGATTCTGTGAGTCGCACGTCAGAGGAGTTTATTGTGACGTCAACATTCACGTCATGTACAAATCATTTCCCTTTCTACCACAACCTACAAAATCCTAAAGCCAGAAGCCTGACTCAGATACCGTGATCACAGCAGGCCAAACTACTCACGATTCATTCACATGAAAGATCAAATATATTTCAACTCTGAATTACATTTGATAAAAAATTATTTAGGGATATATTCTCTTAAAGTTGCATAATCATTCAATCTGGTACACTCTCAATAAAACAAAGAGCTCTGTTATCTGTTGTGAAAAGAGGCTTTTTCTCAACAAAACGTCACGTTTTATACATTAAAGTCGCGGCATGGCAGACTGACAGCACTGGATTCCATCTGAACCTCCTCACCTACACACAAAGCACATACAAAATGAATAATAACTGTAGAAGAAGCCCACACAATAGAGCAGAAAGGCCTTTCCACGGGATCTCTGTGGGCGTTACAAACATGTAATCTGGCTCCGTTTCAAACAAAACGTGTGTGCAGAGTGAAGCTCCAGCTGGAAGTGAGGCAGCGTGAAGGAGTGAGCTGGGTGTTGTTGGCTAATGGAAGTTTGCCCGTTCAGAGGTTGAGTCATATAACAGTTCTGCCAAACATGCGGCAGGTTCTCTCGTCTCCAATGAAAATAACAGCCCACGCTTTAAAGAGCTCTCAAATCATCCCGTCAGATTCCTGCGGGCCTGGAGAGCAGGCCGTGCATTGCAAAAGCATGTGGCGTTCAGGCCCTGCAGGCTGCGCTAAATGAGCCATGCTGCAGACAGACATCGTAGAAACAAAAAAAAAAACTGCTGAGCACTGAGTTTATGTGAATCNTTTTTTTTTTTTTTACTTCTACTTTTTTAATGACAAATACGAGACAGCAGAAATAGACACAGACAGAGATCAGCATGTCAGTAACAGGAAGCACCAAACACACAGCCGAAAGAAAATGAATACACCCCATTTCACTATTTCAACATTTTGTTAACCTAAAGTCGAGAATTAAAATGTGACAAATCCTTTTTTTTTTTCCTATTAATCTGCACAGAAATCTTCAGTTTCAAAATGAAAAGTTAGTTCTAAAAAGTTTCTTGCATTAATTAAAAAACAACTGTGATGTCTAGGTTAGATTAGTATGCACCCCTTTTAATACAGCGTCAATTAAAGTATCTCAGGAACAACCTCCTGCCTTCAAATCACCTTCTAGATCACATGATAACTTAACTGTCCAACATGTTTAGAATCACAGCAGTTAACTAGAGGAAAAAAAAGCACATGAATTAAACCATTTTAAGTAAACAAAAACAACAAAAAGAACTGTTTAATTGATGTATGAAGTTTTAATTCATGTATGAAGTTTTCACCTTTAGCAGCAGCTTCTTGTCTCTGGATCTGGATCTTCTCCTCTCTTCTTTGCTGAATGTTCAGGCTGGGAGAAGCTGGTCAGTTTTCTCTGATGAACAGAAACTTTCACGTCATTCCAGAGATTTTCTGTGAGATTCAGGTCAGAGCTTTGACTCCACCGCTCCACAGCATCCAGCTTGTTCTTTGTAGAAGCTCCACAGCATCCAGCTTGTTCTTTGTAGAAGC